>BHFT01026463.1:0-36570 GCA_004320025.1 Laticauda laticaudata
TGAGAACAATCAATCAATGGAACAGCTTGCCCTCAGAAATTGTGGGAGCGCCATCACTTGAGACTTTCAAGAAGAAATTGGACTGCCATCTGTCAGAAATTGTGTAGGGTCTCCTGCTTGGACAGGGGGTTGGACTAGGTGACCTACAAGGTCCCTTCCAACTCTGATTATCTGTTATCTGTTAACCTGTTGCAGGAAGTGTGAGAGCAAACTGTGTTTCTCTATGTACAGGTGGTCCTTGTGGTCCTCAATGACCACAATTGAGCCCAAAGGTCCTGTTGCTAAGCAAGATATTTGTTAAGTGAGTTTTGCCCCATTTTATGCCACATTTGTTAAGTGAACTACTGTAGTTGTTAAATTAGTAACATGGTTGTTAAGTGAATCTGGCTTCCCCATTGAGTTTGCTTGTCAGAAGGTCACAAAAGATGACATGTTTTGTCATATATCCCACATGTTTCTGGGATATTACAGTACTCATAAATATGAACCTGTTGTCAAGCATATGAATGTAAATCACGTTACTGTGGGGGATGCAGCAATGGTCACAAGTGTGAAAAATGGTCACAAGTCACTTTTTTCAGTGCTGTTACAACGTCAAAAGCTTCACTAAATGAACTGTTATAAGTCAAGGACTACCTATATTATTATTGTGTGGAGATAATCTACAGTTAGTTTCATACTCAGTGGCAGGTGAAACTTAACAATTGAAGTCAACCAAGGACCTAAGAATTATTAAAGTGTGAGCTGAGGATTTAGGCAGTTCCAGGCCACGTAATTTTTGTTGTAAAATTAGAGTGTTTGTGTCTGATAAATTCAATTTTTCCCTCCAATATTAAACCTTTAGATATTTCTCCAAGGATTTGAATCATGATTGGTATAACAGAAAATTTCTTTTTTCCATAGATTTTCATTATTATTAATCCATAAGTATTTGGTCACACAGTCAGTTTTTAGCTGTTATTCACCTGATGTGTTTACCAAATGGCGAAAGGCAGGTGTTTTCACACTTTTTCAGGCCACAAAAAAAATTAGTTTAAAAAAACAAAAAGCAGAATCAAGAGGCAAAGCCAGCTCTGTAGGACAATTAGAATAATGCTTTTGTGAGATACAGGTAGTTTCAACTTACAACCATCATGGACCCTTCCCATTCCAGTCATAAATCACAATGGACATAAACTGGGTCATCCACACAACCCAATTGGAAAACCTGATTTTCCAACCTTTTGTGGTCATTCAGTGAGCCCATTGTTGGCGAGCCCACTGTTTTTGCTGAAAACCTGAAGGCTTCTGCAAAAATGTCATAAATTGGACTGCAGGGTGTTGCAAACTGCCATAAATGCTGGCTTGTTCCCACGTGCCCAAAGTGCAGTCATAAGACTGGGGGACGGACATCAGAACTTTGGAACCTGGTGGTAACTTTTTTGGGGGGTCCATTATAACTTTGAATGTTTGCTAAACAATTGGTCTAAAATTGAAGACTTCTGGTAGGCTATAATATCAAAATGTCACAAATCTACTCATATTCCAAAGGTGCTTTTTTTTCAAGAGGCAACTGGACTTCCTTATTTTTCTTTGAAGACATTTCACTTCTCATCCAAGATGCTTCTTCAGTTCTGAGAAGCTCTGAGAAGAGCTGAAAAAGCTTCTTGGATGAGGAACGATACATCTTCAAAGAACAAGAAAGTCCAGTTGCCTCCTGAAAAAAGCACCTTTGGGACAACATTGACCTGGATGACTGAGAATCTCCATAGACAGACTGCCGGTGTCTTCTCTCCTTATACAGGTAGTCCTTGATTTAGGATCACAATTCAGCCCAGAATTTCTGTTGCTAAGCAAGACAGTTCGTTAAGTGAATTTGGCAACCTTTCTTGCCAGCGTTGTTAAGTGAATCGCTGCAGTTGTTAATTTAGCAACATGGTTGCGAAGTGAATCCGGCTTCCCCATCAACTTTGCTGGACATAAAGTCACCAAAATTGATCACGTGATCCCTGGACACTGTAACTATCATAAATTGCCATCCAAATGTTGATCAGGTGACCATGGAGATACTGCAATGGTTGTGTGAAAAATGTGGCAAAATCAGAGGTGGTATATTCAGCAGGTTCTGACCAGTTCTGGAGAACCAGTAAAGGAAATTTTGAGTAGTTTGGAGAACTGGCAAATCCCACCTTTGACTGGCCCGGCCCCCATCTCTTCTCTGCCTCCCAAGTCCCGGTTGATCGGCTGGGTCTTCTTTAGTTGCCCTGCAAAGGAGAATGGATCTGGAAAGCAGGTTAGTGGGGTGGGGAGGGAATGGAGATTTTGCAGTATCCTTCCCCTGCCACATCCACCAAGCCACGCCATGCCCACAGAACTGGTACTAAAAAATTTTGAATCCCACCACTGGTCAAAGTCACTTTTTTCAGTGCTAAACAAATGGTTGTAAGTTGAGGTTTACCTATACCACAATGGGTTTTTATGAGTCTCTGGAATATTCTCCCATCTCTCTGGATTCCAGTTTTTGGTTAAGTTGATTTCCCCCCACAAAAACCTCTAGATTCCTCTCCGAAATCAACTCCTGGGCTCCCTACACACAGTCTGAGAAACCTAATATAAACTAAGTATGTCTGAAGCAACACACAAGTGGGCAAATAAATTAAAATTACCTCACATAAATGTCTCCTTTGGGGAGGATTCGCTGGCTGACCAATAAAATTAGTCAGGTGTGGGTTTTATTGGGTGCATTCATAGGCTCTGCAAATGTTTAGTTTTACGATTCAATGGGCCTGAGCTGGAAATGATTTCAGGGTCAGTGTCTTCATCTAGTAACAGTGAATTTTATGAAACAAGAGAATAAACTAAATGTAACTGGGTTATAGCAATGTGACTGTTCGAACAATTTACCACTTCTTAGAGATTTATCTATTTCAGATGCATACGCTTTTAAAAATCTTAAAACTACACGAATTGTTCTTTTGGGACATTGTGTATTCTTCAGCTCAGAGGAAGAGAAGCAAAACGCCTTCAAAGAAAAAAAAAACAAAGAAAGTCCAGTTGCCTCTTGAAAAAAAGCACCTTTGGGACAACCATGACCTGGATGACTGAGAGTCTCCATAGATGTTCATTTAAAGCAGATTCTTCTTAGATTTTCATCTACATTAAGCCTGCGGGCGGCCCAGTTCATGGAGGGGTCAAAAAAATGTCTAGAGGACAGCTTTGATCCCATGCTTGGTGCTCTCCACTGGACTTTATCTTAGAGCAGGGGTCTCCAACCTTGGTCACTTTAAGACTTGTGGACTTCAACTCCCAGAATTCCCCACCCAGCATGTCCCAGAATTCCCCAACTCACAAGTCTTCAAGTGATCAAGGTTGGAGACCCCTGTCTTAGAGGACAAGTTTATCCAGGGGTGGGCTGCTACCGGTTTGGCCCAGTTTAGGCGAACCAGTATCAAATTGATAGTTAATTTTATAGCTGGTTCGCTGAATGGGCAAATCCCAACTCTGGATGGCCCATCCCATCCCACCCCACCCCACCCCTCCCCTCCCAGGAGTCCCCCCATGGCCCATTTTGGATCCCAAATAAGTACATGACCTACATGGAGGCTGAGGGAGGGTGAAAAATGGGCCTCTTGGAGGCTCAGGGCCTGTTTCCAGCCTGAGGAGGGCAAAAGAATTATAAAATACAAAATGCAGAAGTAAATAGAAAAGCAGTGGAGCATGGGGAGGAAAGGGGGGAAGAGAAATGAGGAAAGATTAAAGAAGAAGCATTGACGTCCATCTCTGTTGCAGTAAAATACGCCATTAACATCAAATCCCAACTTAACATAATAATAGGAACCAGCCATTTCTATAAAGATCTATCAGTCTAATAATCTGTAAAAACCAAAGTCAAAGTACCTTTTGCAACCTTCTGACAAGTAAAATCAACGGGGAAAGCCAGATTCGCGGTACACACTGAACAACCGCAGGAATTCACTTAACAACTGGGGCAAGAAGGGTCACAAAATGAGGCAAAGCTCACTTAACAAATGTCGTGCCTAGCAACAGGAAATTTCAGCTCAGTTGTGGTCATTAAGTCAAGGACTACTTGTAGCCAGGGGTGGGATTCTCCAGGTTTAGCAACCGGTTCGGTGATCATGCAATTTGCATGCGCAACACTCAAGTAACACAGCTGAGAAGCTGCAATCCGCTGTGCAGTGCTAATTAGCTGAGATGATATAGGTAGGTAAAGCACGGGGCGGGCAGGCCACACAATAGCCGCAGTGAACCAGTTAGCTGACAGCTGATTTTTGGAGTAAGGGGTTCGGCCGAACCGTCCAATCCCACCCCTGCTTGTAGCCTCTAACTCCTTCTGTCAGGATTCTGGCACTTAACCCCATTTAAATCATGAGTCTTGAGCCAAACTTCCAAAACTTCAAAAAGGATTTATTTGGAGTTAACAATTCTGGCATTGCCTGGATGTAGCCGACTCTGAGACACATAATTCATTGTCACCCTTGACCCTGGATTTCCCCTACTCCCCTGGGTGTATCGTAATTCATATTCTCCAATGGGATACATCCATAGCCAAGAATCATCCATCATACTCTCCAGCTAGAATTTTGCATGGCAGAAACTTCAATCACCTAGTTACTATCTTTGGAAACATTTATGGAATGCACTTTTGGCTTGCAAGCTGCCGCACTGCTGCCCCCTCTCTGTTTCTAAAAAGACCATAGAAATATTTTATGAGTTGACACCTTCTCTCTCTTCTACAGAGCCAGCGTCTTGAGGATCAACGCACAGAGCCTCCTATCCCAGTGGGAATTCAAGGGCTGCTGGATTTACTGCTCTCAGCTCAAGGGACCCGGATGGAAGACCAGCGCTCTGCCCTTCCTCCGGGCCTAGCCGCCCCACCCTTGCTAGGAAGACAGCCCTCCTTTCTACATGGAGTATGAAACTCCTCTTTCCTTCATCATTTGGGAGTTCAAAAGACTATTAACCTAGTCGGAAATGGGAACTGGATTGACTTCAACTGTGAGGACTGAAAAATCAAACCATGTTGGAAGACTTTGGGCAGGAAAGGTATCATGCTTTGCAAGAAAAGGAAAAGCAAAACTCATGCTCCAGCACAACACAGCTTTGCAAATGGCTAATTTTTTTTATACTGGCTATGACATGTAGACGCTCTCTGAGCTTGGTGCTTTTCTCGCAGATGTTTCATTACCAAACTAGGTAATGTCATCAACGCTGGAAAGGAGCAGGGTTGACATCTATCCTTTCTATTGCTCGGTGGAGACTCCACCCCTCCCTTTCTGCCTCCTCCCTGCCAAAAGCCAATAGTGGCAGTACAGGTACTCCTTGACTCACAACCATCACTGGAGCTGAAATTTCTGCCGCTAAGCAAGATGGTCATTAAGTGGTAATGCCAGGTTTTACCTTTTTGCCACAATCATGAAACAAATCACACGGTCGTTCAGCAAATTTGACTGTCTCCACTGACTTTGCTTGCCAGACATCCTTTGGGAAGGCAATCATGTCACACACACACACACACATGCACACCCCCAGGACTCTACAACTGTTGTAAACATGTCATTTCCCAAGCGCCCAAACTTTGATCACATGACCACATAGATGCTGCAATGGTCATAAGTTCAAGAACTGGTTGTAAAATTGCTTTTTTCAGCACCATTGCAACTTTGAATGGCCACTGTCTAAATTGCAAGTCGAAGACTACTTGTGTATTTAGAGGGCCATTGAAAAATCACAGCGGTGCCATGATTTTTAACAGTTTAGGGGTGGCATGAAAAGGAACGTACCATTGATTAAGGGCAGTGGGAAAATCTCTATTTGCAATATGTGGGAGTCTTAAGATGCTACGAGACTGTGGATTTAATCTTAGTGTGTTTATCGCCAATAGCACTCGGCATAGCGCCTCAGCTAATTCGTCCCTGCAGTGAAAGAGCTCTTAAGTTAGCCCTTTTACTGAATAATTTGATGTTTAGTGCAATGTTTCTGAATCGGACGGCCTCCAATTGTCCTATGCAAAGCCATCCTAGGGAAATAGTTCAATAGGTCCAGTAAATCATAGCTAGAGCTTATTTGAAAACGACAAAATAAATGTAGTTGCTTTCATTTGCCTGCGAAGAAAAGAGACAGGTTGATGGTTTTCTAATTCCTAAACATATTATGGATCCTGTTTTATTTAAGAATTGCTAGAGAACCCTGCTGGAACCCATGCAAACCAGCATTCTGAGTCACACAGTGGCCTATTGGCTTATGTTGGGGAAGCTCACAAGTCCAGATTGGAGAGCGAGCATCTTCTTCTCCTCTTTCTCCCTGGTCACGGGACTTTTCAGATTTTGGGACCCATATCAATCTCTCATACAATGTCTAGGTACGGAGTCTCTGCTGCAAAGGGACAGCCATGTAAATTCTTTTAATAATTAAACTATAGGTACGTCCCATTCCAAATATTGAAAATACAGAAAAGTGGTCGAAGTGACATAGTATTCCTATTTGCAGGAATACAGTGTTCATGCACAAGAGAAGTTTTGGAATTTATAAAATTTGAGGGGAAGGCATCAGAATAGGGCTGGACAACCTTGGCAGCTTTAAGATGCGCAGACTTCGACTCCCATAATTCCCCAGCCAGCCATGGCAGTTGAAGTCCACGCATTTTAAAGTCACCAGGTCTGAAACATCCTCCATTGGGATCAACATATAGGAGGTATGATGTATAAATCGGCACCCAAAACTTGTTCTATAGTCTGATGTTTATTCTCACTATGTTGAGAGTATAATTCCCTAAATTCAAGGTGATGTTATCCCAATTTATCTAGATTTAAAGGCTATGTGGTGGGGCTCTTCAGTTCCACTTTGTGTGTGTACATTTGTACTTGCCTGGAAGTGGAACCATAATTGAATTTTCTCACTAATTAAGCTAATCCACCACCACCCCCAACATATTTAGCACATAAAAGCTAACCAAATTTGCAGCTGTTGACTGTTTCTCATTCTTCATGCACAATTGCGCTTTAACGCGGTCGTAATAAATTTTGTTGCAAAGCTAACATGTTGTGTTTCTGTGCAAGAGAGAGTTCACGCACAGGTGAGCATGTGGCAGGAAAGTGAATCAGGAACGAACAAGTGGGTGATGCTAACCACTAAAAACTCCCATAACGTTTAACTGGGCGAAATGGTATCTTGTAGGAAGGGCAACCATTTTTTAACCAAGGTATCTCAAATGGGCTAACTTACAGGCATCCAAAATGACTCCTGCGGATTTGAAATTTGGAAATTTTATTAAACCTTTCATGCCATAAAAATGATCATTAAAAAGTTTAGGCCATGAAACAAATTGTCATAAAACATTTCCTCTGTTAATATTTGACTGCTGTATAATTCGGTACAGTCTACTTTCAAGGCAGATACATTTCTCTGAAGGTCTCCTTGGATTTTTAAATAATTTTTAAAGAACATTAGAAGCTCTGCCATTGTTGAAGACATTGAGAGATCAGATCAAGAAATATCTCTGAAAAATACCAATGTCATTATTGTTTTTCTTTTAGACAATTAAGGTGTCACAGGTTATTTAACAGGAAAATAATAATGGATGTTGTGCCCGTGTTTGGTTAAAATGATAAAAGCCCTGATTCCTGGTTTATTTAGAGTGAGTGATGTTTGGGTGTACGCAAACTATTTATTCTCATTGTTCCAGATAAACTAGGGATGGCTTGCTTAGAATTCTATCTGAACCTGGATTCCTCTTTTCTAAGAACAAGCTGGGTTATTAATGGAATTAATTTAAAGATAGCAAATCAAAGTGATGGGTTTATCACAATTCTAAATTATTTCATCGTTTCTTTACCTGCTTGCATGAATGAGATGTAAAACAAGAATGAAAGAGCTCTGTGGACTTTATCCAAGAACAGCTGGAATAATTTAGATTCATTCTATCAGAATGTACCCAGTTAACACACATATAAAAACAGGCACAGTTTCAATCATATTGTGGCTTCCATTTTTACCTTTTTTGACTATATCTTAGAGCGGCCCTTGACAGATGTGTAATGAAGATACTTGCCACATATTAGAATTGCTTGTAGATTAGTGCTGGCTATAAATAGTTCTTGATTTAAAGCCATAATTGACTCTGAAATTACGGTTGTAAATCAGGGTGGTCATTAAGGGAGCCAGGCACATGATTGCAGTCAATTTTATGACTTTTTTTCCAGTGGTCATTAAATGAACTCATGTCCATTATGATCTATCATAATTTCAATCAATCACTTAGCAACTGGTCGTAAGGAAAGGGTTACCCGTACTTAACCAAACCACTTCTTCTTCTGAGGTAAAAATTAGTCGGGAAAACAATTAAAGCATAGTGAAAAGCAGAATAAATGGGGAGGAGGATTTGACTCCTCAATCTGCCCCCATTCAGTTGCAGAACACAAAATGATTTTGTTTTCTGAGAGTGACTTTCATTCTTCTCATCTGAGAATTTAGACACAAACTGACTGGATTTAAATGTAATTTGGGGAAATAAAAGAGCATTTAATACACACACATACGAATTATACCCCCAAGACAGGTAGTTCTAAAATAACGACCACAGCTGAGCCCAAAATTTATGTTGCTAAGTGAGAAATTTATTAAGTGAGGTTTGCCCCATTTTATGACTTTTCTCCCCAATTTGTTAAGTGAATCACTGCAGTGATTAAATTAGTAATAAGTAAATCTGATTTACCCATTGACTTTGCTCATAGGAAGATCGCAAAAGGGGATTACATGACCTTGGGACCTTGGGATTACATGACTTTGGGATTACATGACCTTGGGACTTGTCACAAATGTGAGTCAGTTATCAAGCATCTGAATATTAAATCACATGACCATGGGGATGCTGCAATGGTTATAAGTGTGAAAAATGGCCATAAATCACTTTTTTCAGTGCTGTTGTAAGTTTGAATGGTCACTAAATGAACTGTTGTAAGTTGAAGACTACCTGTGTTGTCTAATAATGTCTCTTAAGGGAGCTTTGGCCAAAATGAGAGGTAGTCGGTTGCTTTTTGCAAATGACTTCAGCTCTCTAAGGGTCGTGCCAACCCTTGCAAGCTAATGGAACAAAAAAAATAGGTAAAATGGATGCTACTTTCAATCTATTCAATGAAGGTAATGCAATTGCTCCCTGTAGTGAATTCTTTAAAGCCTTTGTCACATTAAAACTTGCATTTGGAGGCCTCCTTTGGGAGGGAGTCTTGTCTTGTAAAACAGTATTTGTTGCAAGTCAGTTAGACTTATATACCACTTCACAATGCTTTTACTGTCAGGACTCCAACATGCACCCTCATTCAAATCATAAGTCTCTAGCTCCATCTTTCAGAGTAAAAAAGATTGATTTATTAGGAGTTAGTTAACATGTCAGCATTACCCGGTTGCAGCCGACTCTGACACATCATTCATTTCACCCTTTACCCTGGTCTTTCCCCGCATCCACTGGATGTATATTCTCCAATGATACACATTCATAACCAAAAGTCATCAGTTATGCTCTCCAGTAATAATTTTGCATGCCAGAAGCTTTGGTTGCCAAAGCAATTATCTGAAGCATTTAAAGAATGCACTGCTTTCCCCCACTCCCTTTCTGTTGACAACTAAAAAGACCAAGTAAGTTTTTTTTTAGTTGACATTCAGCTTCNAATGCACTGCTTTCCCCCACTCCCTTTCTGTTGACAACTAAAAAGACCAAGTAAGTTTTTTTTTAGTTGACATTCAGCTTCCCTCACTTGACCTTTACAGCCCTCTCTAAACAGGTTTACAGAGTCAGCCGATTGCCCCCAACAATCTGGGTCCTCATTTTACCATCTTGGAAGGATGGAAGGCTGAATCAACTTTGAACCTGGTGAGATTCAAACTGCCAAACTGCAGGCAGCTGGCAGTCAGCAGAAGTAGCCAGCAGTACTGCACTCTAACCACTGTGCCACTGTAGCTCATTATAATATGCAAAACTCTTAAATCTAAATTATTTAAATTTTTTACAAGACCACCCATCTCACAGTGTAGATAGCCCTCGATTTAGGACTGGTTGCTTAGCAATTACTATGGACCACCCAAAAGGTATAAAGATCTGGACCCAGCTCCCGGGGGCCTTGAGTTTGACACCCCTGGTCTAGACTCTTCTTAAAAAGTTGTTAAAGGGAATGGCTGGAAGGAAAACCTATGTGGTTCAGTCCACTTTCTCACTGGGAGAAAGATGTTGGAAACAACAGCAAGGCCAATTGGAAAGAAAGTGTATTTATAACAGAACCACACACAGACAAAGACAGAGTGCAGTTCTGGGTCAGCTGAACAAATGGTTAAGTGAGTGGATGAATTTTCAAAGGTGTCATCAGGGGTGAGATTCTACCAGTTTGCACCTATTTGCTAGAACTGGTTGTTAACTTTCTAAGCAGTTTGGAGAACCGGTTGTTAGAAGAAATTACTGGCCTAATCCTGTAAGGAAGGCAGGTAGGAAACATTCTGGTGTTGCTTACAGAAACTGCCTCTCCATTAGCCCTTATTAAATCCTTGGCAGGACTAGACTTCCTGTCTCAGGAACTTCTCTGGAGTTTTTCCCCCTCCTTTGCTGGTACTTTGCTTGTGTGGAGTGACCATTCAAAGTTACAATGGCACTGAAAAAAGTGACTTATGACTGTTTTTCATACTTACGACTGTTGCAGCATCCCCACAGTCATGAGAGGCCAGGTGAGGAAATGGTGCCTCGATGTGAGTGATATTGAGTTGGTCATGCCCAGCCAATAACATGACCACCAAGCCACACCCATCAATTAAGCCACGCCCACAGAAAAATTGAATCCCATGTGAGTTTTGCCATGCCTTCACGCCTGGAATTCTTGCTCCTGCCCTGCCAAACTAATGACCTCGGTTTGGCTTGATTGGATTTTAACTGACAGTTTGTGTTGACCATGTATTGGACTTGATTCTCTGCAGTCAAAGGCTGTTCCTGGGAGATTTTTTCTCCAGCCAGAAGGTAACCTGGACATTGGGGGCAAAGTTGGAGCTAATAAAGGGACTCCTGCTGATTATCTGACTGTGTTGTCTTTGTGCTACGCCCCTTCACAATAGGTTTCTGTGAGTTTGAAGTTTGGAATGATCTGGGTGTGTGTGCAATGAAGGGGTTTGTGTTCTGAAGGGTGTTGGGCTCATGGCTTTTGTCCTGTGTTGGATCTTGGGTGAGGAGCTCCTTTCTAATCCAATCCCTCTGCTTTTGTTAGCTGTCAAACTTTGCTGCAAGGCATTTTGAAATATCCTATGGATGTTTGCCTGCTGTATTTGCTTTGCTTGTGAGTGGAGCCATCTAGATAGCTGTTTTCCACTTTCAATAAGCTCTTTATCTCCTTAAGTGCTGGCATCCGCTGTGAGCTGCTCTCTGCCTTTATGAGCATGTTTCTGCCTTTGGGGGAAATAGAATATTCTGCCTTTTTGAATATTTCCCCCAAAATTTCCATTCTTCTGCAGGTGGGTGGGCTTCCCACAGTATCAAGCATTAATTTCTTGACAATATTCTTGATATACAATTTGCTGGTCTTTGCCTTCTTTTTTTAAAAATATATTTTATTGTTTACAACTATAAGTTTCAGTGCAACTGTTTTGGCATTACTCTGCCATACATACAAAATATTACTAAACCATTAACATTCATATTATTGAAACAGTATTTCCATTCTAGATCGATTCCATCTAGCTATTTTTGTTCCGATCTTCCCCTCTTTTTTGCAGCCATTGATAAAACTTCTTCCAAGAATCATAATATTCTGATTCCCTCTTATTTTTGAGTTCTAAAGTTAGTCTATCAGATTCTGCACAAGCCATTATTTTCCTTAATATTTCTCTTTCTGGTGGTATATTTTCATTTGTCCAGTATTCTCGCTCCTGTCAATACATGTGTTATTAGATATGTTATATCTTTATAACATATATGTAACTTTCTGTCATTATTCCTTAAAAGAAATAGTTCTGGCTTAAATGGAGTATGTAATTAGGTAGTTAGGACTGCAGAAAAAACAATTACTACCAACTTGCCTTCCATCGACCTGTATACTGCAGGAGTCAAAAAGAGGGCTGTGAAAATATCTACAGACCCCTCACATCCCGGACATAAACCAACTCTTCGCTCAAATGACGCAAGGAGCACTGGCACACCAGAACACTAGACACAGGACAGTTTTTTTCTGAACTGCCATCACTCTGCCAAACAACTAATTCCATAACATTGTTCCAACTATTATCAAAGTCTGCATTACTATTTACTTATTATCTTCTCATCACTCTTATCACCCATCTCCTCCAAACTGTGACTGTATGACCTAGTACACTTTTGTCACTTGTATCCCTTTAGATCTATATTGACTGTTTTCTCAGTATGATTTGATTTGCTTATTGTACCCTATGACTGATTATAAAGTGTTTTACCTGGTAATTCTTGACTTTATTGAACGAATGTATCTTTTTTTTAATAGTACACTTTAATTTACACAAGACAATTACTCTGTGTGGTCCAAAAAACACTTGGCCAATAAGAATTCTAATTCTATTCTATTTTCTTATTCTATTCTAATATTCTACTATTGTTCACTTCTTATTCTATATTCTGTTTCTATTCTATTTTTTCTATTCTATTCTATATTCTGTTCTATTCTAGTTACTTCTATTTTATATTTATTGTTTCTATTCCTATATTTATTTTCTATTCTATTCCTATATTCTGTTCTATATGTCTATATTCTATTCTATCTATATATATGTTCTTATTCTTGTTTGTTCTATTCGTATTCTATATTCTGTCTATTCTATCTCCTATTTTCTACTTCTATATTTAGCAGTGTTTCTCATGATAATAGGCTGGGAGATCTTATTTTTTTGGGCCCTGAAAAATGGCTAGGGCTGTTCCTTTTCAGGGGTGACTCTTAATTCGCTCCCTTTGCAATCTTATGGGGGGTGGGCGGCGACAGCTTCGAAATGTTGCCTCAGTGTTGTGGGGCACTTCGTATTGGGGTCACGCAGCGCACCATATCCGGGTTGTGCAAACAAAGTCCTTCCTAACGGAAACAGCCCTCCACCATATACCCCCCATTCTTGCATGTTTTAATATAGGCTTAGATTATTGGGGGGGAGGGGCTTAATTTTCAATTTCAATAGACTATAAAACATGCTGGGGATTCTACTGGGGGAGGCGCATTATTGTTGCGAGAAACAGAAGTATATTCTTTTCTATTCTATTCTTTCTGTTTCTATCTTCTTTCTATATTGTTCATTGCTATTTTCTATTCTATTTCTATCTTCTGTTCTATTCTATCTATATTTGTTCATTTTATAATTCCTATCTTCTATTCTATTCTATATTCACTCTATTCTACTCTATTCGTATCTCTAATTACTATTCTACTATTCCTATTCTATTCTAATATTTGTTCCATTCTATATTCTATTTTATATTCCTATACTTCTATATTTTCTATTCTATTCTACTCCTATTCTATTCTATTCTGTTCTATTTATTCTATTCTAATATTCTATTCTATCACTGTCTATACTCTATTCTAGTTCTTGTTCCATTCCTATTTCTATTTTCTATTTATTCTATACCTGTTCCTTCTATATTCTAATTTTCTATTCTCATTCTATTCTATTCTTTCTGTTGCTGTTCCTTTCTATATTCTATTTTTCTATTGCTGAATGTATTCATATACTGGTTCCATTCTATAATTCTATTTTCTATTCTATTCTCATTACTTTCTAAATTCTAGGTCTCTAATTCTATTGTCTATCTAATTTTCTCCAACACCATTTGCTCCACCCACGTTGTTCAGTCTCCAATATTTCCTTGACAGTGGTTTTAAACGAGTCCACAGCACATGTGGTTTATAATGTCCTGCGGTCATTTGCCTTCTTGTTAAAAGCTAAAGACGCCATGATGACGCTCGGACCTTTATTTGACCAAGTAGATCCAAGTGTGTGTGTGTGGGTGGGTGGGTGTGGGTGTGTATTAAGAGTGGCTTCCCTCTGCTTGGTGGGGGGGGGCCCCGAAGGAGAGCTGGTTCTACAAGTGGGATTGTGACGTCACAAACGAGAAGGTTCCTTTTTCTTTTCTTTTCTTTTCTTTCTTTTCTTTTCAACTTTGGGAAGGTTTCGCTCTCCCAGCGAAGCCGGCTCGAGTTCTAACAAACGCGCGAAAGCGGCCGTAACAAAATTGTTGCGCGAAAGAAAAGGGCGGCCCAACGAGCAAAACTTTTTTCCTGTGAAAAAAAATAGAAAGAAAGAAAAAAAGACAAGAAAGAAAGAAAGAAAGAAAGAAAGAAAGAAGAAAGAAAAGGACAGAAAGAAAGAAACGAAAGGATGCTCCCACCCCGCCCCCGCACGCCTCAGGGCCGTGTTTATTTCCGCCGGGCTTCTCGTGAACCCGCGGCGCTTCCACGCGAGGCTCTCCAAAACACCCACCACACACACACACAAAACACACCCACAAGTCAACACGCCGGAACAATTTCGCACAAGTTCAAACTGTCTTCGCTCTGGCTCGCTCCGCCGCCGCCTCCTCCCCGCCCGGGCGGATCAGCCACGTCAGCGGGAGACTGAAGTCCGCGACTGCCAGACTTCCTCTGAGGGAGGAGGCGAGGAAGACGGAAGCTGTGGGGGTGGGGACGCGGCGACAACCTGCACACACACCAACACACCGCGTCCTGGGCTGAAGAAGACCCTCCTTCTCGCCCACCACCCCTTTTTTTTTCCTTCCCCAGCCGCCGGCATGGTTCTGCTGACCATGATCAGCCGGGTCCAAGACGGGCTGCTTTTGGCTGCCTCCATGCAAGAAACGGAGCAGGTAAATGGAGGGGCGGGGAGTGGGGAGGGGTGAGAAGAGGGCAGGGACATCTCAACGGTCTTTACTGGGACCCCTACGTTTGGGGACGGGAGGAGAAAGGGGGCTGGACTAGATGACCTACAAGGTCCCTTCCAACTCAGGGTCCCTTCTGACTCTGTTCGTTCGGCAAAAGTACTCAACAGGAATAAAAAGGTCAACGGTCGATGAAACGAAACATATCTTCTTTTTTTTTTTAAAAAAAAAAAATTTATTGGCACTTCCCGCAAATGAATATGTATTTATTTTATTTTATTTATTTATTTGATTGGTCAGTCGCTTACAAAATAAGAGGTATAAGTATAAACCTGAGTAAGAATACAGAAAATAGCGACAATTAAATGGGGACAATAGGACAGGGACAGGGAGGCATGATGGTGCGCTTATGGACGCCCCTTAAATACGTTGCTGTGTTTATATGATACAAGGTGCGTTGAAGGGTTAACATACACAGATGAGGATGGGTCTCCTATGGGGCCCACGGGCAAGGGACCATCAGGCCCATGTGTTAAGGCAGCCCTAGAAGAGTCCTGCACCCCCACCACAGCTCTAGGGGGAAAAAAAAAAACCCCAATTGCTCAGCTGCCTCAATTTGTAGAGCAGAGGTCTCCAACCTTGGCAACTTTAAGACTTGTGGACTTCAACTCCCAGAATTCCTCAGCCAGTTTAACGCTTAACGTCTTAAAGTTGTCAAGGCTGGAGACCCCTCTTCTAGATCAGGGGGTCACCAGCCTTTGGGACCTCAGGGACCACCAAACTCATAATTTTAAATCCCAGGTAGCTTGCTGATGTTTGCTGAGAGGGAGAGAGAGACTTTTGGCTTCATGCAAGGAAAGCAGCAGAAGCAGCACAAGTCTTTCTTTCTCTCCCCCAAACTCCGCCAGAAATGAGTCTTTGTGAGGCTTGATGTGACGGTGCAGCCTCTTGGAGCAGGATGCCTTGCAGGGTCCCAAAGACTCATTTCTGGCGGAGTTTGGGGAAGAGAAAGACTTTTGCTTCTTTCCTTGCATGCAGCCAAAAGCAGAAAAAGAAAGAAGTAGAAAGAAGCAGCCTGGTGGCTAGGTCAGGTGCATGGGGCGAGTGGGGCAAGTTCCCTCCCTCCACCCTTTCCCCCCTCCCCCCACTACCTCATGTTGTTTGCAATGCAACAGACACAAGCTTTGTGTTCCCATCTGCCATGTAGGCGGCGTAGTCTTGTGTTCCCGCGCAGCCTGGATTAATTGCTTTGGGGGTGACATTTCTCTGCAGATTACCAAAATTTTCTCACGGACCACCAGTGGTCCCCGGCCCACTGGTTGGCAAGCACTGTTCTAGAGGGCACCTACAATTTGCTTAAGACTCACTGTGTTAAAAAAGACAGGTGACAGTTTTTATTGGAGAGAATGGATGGGTTTCTCTGGCGGTTTTATTTGGTTTTTAAAGCTCATTCTGAAGCGAGTAAAGGCGGCTTTATGAGCCTTGGGAAAACAAAGTGCTTGGTTTTATTTAGATATCTGTCCCCCCTCTCTTTCCCCCTCGCCGTCTCATCCTTGCTATTTTATTTGCTGGCAATTTGGGGGTTACCCTTCGCCCACCCTTAGGCAGAGTTTGCAGAAATACCAGGAGAATAGCAAATGGTATTTTATTCCTGGCATGTTATCATGGCTTAGATTTCTCTTAGGGACCAAGCAAAGAGGACCTTGCTTTTCCTGGCTAAGTGCAGGATGTCCCTGACTTAAAAGCAGGGCATCTAAATGCAGGTAACCCTCAACGTACGACCACAGTTGAGCCTGTATTTTTTGTTGTTAGGTGAGACATTGAAGTTTGCCACCATCTTACCACCTTTCTTGCTCCAGTTAAGTGAATCGCTGCACTGCAAAAGCAGAGTTTCTCATTTTCCCTCCATCACTTAGGTTGGGTGAGATTACCGTAGAATTCTCCGACCGGCTTCTGTCCGCCCGTTGGGAGGGATTACAATCTCTACTCTGGCTTTTTGAATGACAAACTTTTTCCTCCTCCCCCCCCTCCCTTTTACCTGAAGTCAAATCGGAACTTGCAAGAATATCACAATCAAGCCAAACAACTTTTCCGAAAACTTGGGGATCATTCACCAAACCGATGTTCTCTGCAGGCTGGAACGATGACTTTTCAGTAAGTTTTTTCCGATTCATAAGCGAGGTGGAGAAGAAGATTATGGATTAAATTTAGATGCCAACCCTCTAGGGGTGGACTTCAAAGGTTTTAGCAATGGGTTCTCTACCCGGTTGCTGGGTGGGTGTGGCCTACCAGAACTACCGGGAGGCCAGTTTTTCGTCTTCCCCAGGCTCCCAAGGCTTTCCTCAAGCCTCTGGGACGGCGAAAACTGGCTCCCCCGGGCTCCAGGGGCTCTCTGGAGGCCGGAAATGGGCCCATTTCCAGACTTCTGGAACTTCCGGGAGGCCCCTTTTTCCCCCTCCCCAAGCCTCCATGTAGGTCCTGCACTTACCTGGCATCCAGAAAGGGGTGGGTGGATACAGACATCACTATGGGTGTTTGCTACCTTCAAACGAAAAGCTCCAGATGTTTTGAACAAGTGTGTGGACATAATGATATGTGACACAATGGTGCTTGTCCAAAAGGGATGGGACATCTATCACGAGTGGTGTGACACACACACACACACATACACATTCACCCTGAGATATGTTGAGGCACCGACAAATAATTCACAGTGTGTGGAGTGTCAGCGTTCCAGCAAAACTGTCAGTTTGGGAAGCCATATTCCATGCTGCCATAGAGCGGTGATGGCACAGAGCCATTTGTGCCAGCACATGAGCCCCAGGCAAACTTACCTCACTATTCATGCACGGGCCTCACAGCTGATTTTTCGGCTGGTTTGAGGCCTTTTTCAGTATTTCTGGAAATACCAGAAGTGATGAAATAGGCCTATTATTCGCCCTGAAAAGCCTGCAGAGGCTTTCCTCAAGCTTCTGGAGGCCGAAAAAGGCCTCAAACCAGCCAAAAATCCAGCTGTGAGGTGCAGTGCAGATAAGGGGGTGGCGGCGGGGGGGTTGCACACACATGTGTGGGACGCAGACGCATTGCCTTCTGAGTGCTGGCACACGAGCTCACAAGTGCGCACATAATTTTGGGCACGGGAGCCCAAAATAGTTAGCCACCACTGCCATAGACCATATGCACAGAGAAGCTTATATGAATTCTTGTAAATTACTGTTTCCAAGTATCTCAAAGGGTCAAGTAGACTTTCTTTTCCACAAGCTTTTCTACAGGTCAAGTAGACTTTCTTGCTTTTTTTCCTTGAAAACATTTTGCTTCTCATCCAAAAAAGCTTCTTCAGTTCTTCAGACAACTGAAGAAGCTTGTTGGATGAGAAGCGAAACATTTTCAAGGGGAAACCAACCCCCCCCCTCAAAAAAAAAGTCCAGTTGCCTTTTGGAAAAGCAACTTTGGGGCAAGATTGAGTATCTCCATGGACTGTTTCTAAACCGATGTGCAGATTTACTTCTCAAATCACATCCCTTTTTCTTCTCGTTTCCTCTTAATTTCTGCTTAATTTCTCTTAATTTTCCCCACAGTTACCTGATCAGCCAGGGGATTTGTTACCTGACGCTCTGCGAAGCTCACTATTCCAAGAAATTGGCCTTCTCCTTTCTGGAGGAACTGCAAACGGAATTCTGGGAACTTTATGGGAAGAAAATCTCATCAGTGTCCCGGCCTTACGCCTTCATTGAGTTTGGTAGGTGGAAAGGTGAATCACTTTCTGACAAGGAATCCCATCGTAAAGAGGTCTGCAACATCGCATCTGTAGTGGTTCGACAGCAGCCTGTGCAGACGGCAGTGGAATTGGACAGTGGGGAAGAAAGGGGACCGGTCCAGGAGTCTGGGGAGGACTCAGACGAGGGTCCTGCGTCCAATGCAGAGATGGGGCCAGGATCATCTGGGAGAGGGTTGCTGACTCAGGAACCTCCAGAACAGCAGCAGTGAGGCAGAGGAACAAGGAGAGCCTGTTCCCAGTATGTGTGTGCGCAGAGCTGCTAGAAGGCAAGAGCAGCTAGAACAAAAGGGGCGACTCGGAGTAAGGCTTGGAGGTGATTGCCCCTCCCATAAAGTATAAAGGAAATGCAAAGATAGAGAAACCTTTGCAGGAAGCAAAGTCGTTTGCTCTATTTGGATTAAACCTTGAAGCTCTGTGTGGACTTTGTGCTTCAGTTGGTTTTTTAAAGTTACTTTGGCACTTTAGTTGGCAGCAAGTCAAAGGAGAGAAAGGGGGGTGCTTATCTCGAGGGACTGTTTGGGACTCATTACAGGCTGGGAATGAACATAATTCCCAGCGTTGAAATAAAACAAGAGTTGTTTAAGCGTGTGCTTAATTACGGTTTCAGGAAGTCTTGATCAGAAGAGCATCCCTGGGCATCAGGTTGTCTGCCCCTATCCTTAAAAGTCATCTGAAGAGATGCATGGGACATGCAGGACATCTCACATGCATGTAGAGATGCATGGCGTGCAGGGGGATCACATGCACATGTGTAGAGATGTGGCGTGCACAGGGGTGGTTGCACGCATGCACAGGGGGTGTGGGGGGTCCCCCACATGCATTGCCTTCTGGGTGCTGGCACATGAGCAATTTTTGGCACGGGAGCCCAAAAAGTTTAGCCACCACTGCTCTAAAAGATTATCTCTCCTCAGTTCCTGTGATTTTACTGTGTTGAATCAGAATTTCTCAAACTATATTTGCACAAAATTGGAGAAAGGAAAAAATTCCGACAGAAGAGGAAATAATGAAGAAAATAATGGAATGTGCAGAAATGAGTAGATTAACAATGGCGATTAGAGAACAAGAAGAAAAAGACTATTATAAAATTTGGAATCTATTTTATGAATGGTTGGATAGAAGAGTAAAGAAGTGAATTATATAAGTATAGTATAACATATTGTTACTGATAAATAGATGAGTTAGATAGAATAAGAAAATGAACTTGAAATATATTATTGAAAGTTACGGACTTAAAAGTTAAGGATAATAGAATAAGTGACAAATGTGATATAAAATATTGATAAGAACAATTATAAATATATACAAGTTAAATATGTATGATATTATTTTGTGCATGAAGAAATATGTACTCAGCTTGACACACTATGGAACAGAAAGAAGGTTTTATGTTTGTTTTTGTTGTTGTGATAAAAATAAAAAACTTTTATTTAAAAAAAAAAGAATGTCTCAAACTGGTAACTTTAAGATGCGCAGACTTCAACTCCCAGAATTCCTCAGCCAGACCTTTAGGAGGGGGATAGATACCCTGGTGCCCAGAGAGGCCATGATGCACACCTCTTTATGATGGGATCCATTGCCAGAAATAGGTCTTGAGTACTCCACCAGTGAAAATGGGCTCCCGAACTCCGTTTTTGGTTGCGACAGCCTCCTGCAGCCCTCTGCCAGTGAAAACAACCTTCCCAAGCTCTGTTGTTGCTGGCAGAGGCATCACGGCCTGCTCTTTCACTGTTTCCAGGGCAGCGGGCCAAAACTGGCCGAGTTTGACACCCCTGGCTTGCAGTTTTACTTCTTTTAATTTATATTGTTGTTATTGAGGGCATTTCTATTGCTAAGACTGTAAGATTTTAGAAGCTTAAAAGTCTAACAAATGAAATGAGAACCCATTGCTCTTTGTGGTGAGAGGAATGCAAGGTTGGATCAGGGCTGAGTAAGGAATCTCATGTGCCATGGTGGGTTAGGGAGAGTTTGGGGTACCAGGTTGTAGAAGACTGATCGAGATGGAACAAAATGCTTGCAACGCCAAGATATGAATTGTCTTATTTTTCCTTATCAGACATTTACATCCAGAAGCTGAAGAAATCCTACCTGGACACTTGGTCAAAGCGCCACCTAAGCAGCATCAACACAGAGCTCCAGGACGTTCAGAAGATCATGGTGACCAACATTGAAGAAGTCCTCCAAAGAGGGGAGACCTTATCAGGTACAGAGGAGGGAGACCCACGGGAAGAGTATCTTGGCCATCTTTTTTTTAAAACAAATTTTATTCAGTTTTTCACATAAAAACAAAAAGCTCTTTTTAGTGAGCAACATATTTTCGGGTCATCACTTTTACATACAAATATGACAATAGTTACAGATTCATATATGCATACTTAATTCTATTATTACCTTTTTCATTCCAAACTTTCAGAAAGGAGAGAAACAAGCAATTTAATCCTAGTCTCTTACATTAATATCAACCCAAACATCCTTTCATTTCATTTCAATTAATTCAAATATAATCCTTTGATATTTCTTTTCAAATACAAAAAATAACAATATATGTTTGCCTAATTAAAAAAAAGTTACCAGTGTCTCTCCTTCCTTTTAATAGTCTACATTAGCTTATTAATTTAAATAGTTCTTTAATCTGTCATATTTTCTTTCCATCACACATTCTTTCTATAAATTCTAGATTAATACAAGTTTTAACACAAAAGAAAAAGAAACAAACATAGATTTCCCCCCTTTTACTGCTTTGAGCGTGACACCTCAGTGGTTAAAATATACCTTTATTCCCTCATCTTAATTCCCAATAAACCTTTATGTTTAAGTAGTTACAATAATAATCATTACATCTTTTCATCTGGATTCCGCAATATATCTTCCCCCCTTAATTTTATTTCTAGTTTCAAAAAAAAATAAAAGGGAAAGATTGACTATTTAATTCCTGGTCACTAATATTGACCTCATTTTTAAACAACTTTACATTCATTTCAATTATCACAATTTCTTCAATAGACCTTAACTTTTAAAGATAAAAATAAAATGTATATTCATCTAATAAGAGTCTCAGCATCTATCCCTCCATTAATAATCTATATTACCCTATTTTTTAAAATATTTTTAATTGCAAATATATTCTTGTTATCCCTTTTCACCCTGCAAAATCCCCCTTTTAATTCATCAACCATTATCTCTGAAAAAACAATTTATTTTCATCATTTTACTATTTCTGT
Source organism: Laticauda laticaudata (assembly GCA_004320025.1). Classification (NCBI taxonomy): domain Eukaryota; kingdom Metazoa; phylum Chordata; class Lepidosauria; order Squamata; family Elapidae; genus Laticauda; species Laticauda laticaudata. The sequence continues at coordinate 21,851 of BHFT01026463.1, forward strand.
GTTTCTTATTTCCTGCACCTGTTTCTTACTACCCCTACTCCCCCACTTTTTCCCATATCTTTTTCCATCCCCTCAACCTGGCTTGCGGCTTCCCCTTACTCCACCACCCCTCCAAGGCAGCTTTCAGCCCCTAATCTCAATGATCGGGGCTCTCCAATGAAAGAGTATGGACCATAAGCGTGGACGGTTGCGATCTATGGTCCATCAGCGAGGAGGGCTCAACCCGGAACAGCATCTTGGCCATCTTGAAGATGTAACTCCAAGAAGAAAAGTGTGATTCTTGGATTAAAGGTTTCTTGATCTTGAAGGAATAGAAATTGAGAAAGTGATTGGGTGGTGAAGAGCATTGGTATACGAACTGCACATTGGTATACAAACTCTGTGTGTGTGTGTGTGTGTGTGTGTGTGTGTGTGTGTAGACTGGTGCAGTGGGCTAGAGGTGCAGCTCTCACCTCACAATCAGGAGGCTGTGAGATCGATCCTAGGTAGAGGGAGATATTTATCTCTCTGGGCTCACTGAGAATATATCTGCTGCGAACTCTGCATTGGCAATAGGAAGGGCATCTGGCCAGTAAAAACTCAGCTTCATTCAGTTGCCCTCACTCCACCCCGATACAAGGGATTATGGGGAATATATGTATATGGATGTGTATATGTATGTGTGTGTGTATATACAGAGAGGAGGGGGCAGACAGGAGGAATGAGTGGGCGGGTGTCAAAAGAGATATCAGTGAGCATATTGATGTCCACCAACTCCATATTGAAGATTCCAAGCATAACTGTTCTTGTGCAGGCACACTTTGCTTAATGACAGATGTTTAAAGTTACAACAGCCACAGAATGGGTGCTTTATGGCTCATCATAAATAGCCCTGCCCCTCCTCCCCCCTGTCTTTGACTGCATGCTACATGGCCATGTAACTGCGATTCACCTGATTTCTAACAAAAGTCACCCTATTCAGATCAATGGGTTTGCTTAACCATCTCTGCATTTACTTAAACAATTGCTGCGGAAAAGACCAGAAAATGATTTCCAGTCCCGTGAGTACCTCAACTTACAACCACAGTGACCGGCAACCATCATTACAAGCTCAGTTACAGTTTTAAGTTGAGGACTACCTGCACTGTGGCTTTTACAGTAAACGGAGGGTGGCAAGAGGCTTTACAAAAGACCCTTTACACTTTTCCAAGTTTTTTTTCTCCATTCAGGAGCAGGAATCTTATTCCCGCAGCTATTTTGGATTCATCCTCTTTCTTAGGAACTCACTTCTTTATCACAGACAATCCTCAACTTTTTCTTTACCACAGGTAGTCCTCGACTTACGACCACAATTGAGCCCCAGATTTCTGTGGCTAAGCAAGACAATTGTTAAAGAGAGTTTTACCCCATTTTACGACCTTTTTTCCACAGTTGTAAAGTGAATCAATAAAGTTAAGTATCAACTCATAAAACATTCCTATGCCTGTTTTAGTAGTTGCTATAAAAAAGGGGGCGGGGAAGGAAGGAAATCTGGAAGAGCAGTTTGAAAGCAAAAGTACATTCCAGCTCTTTAAAAAGATTGTAACTAAAATACCAGAGTTTTTGCCCAGGAATATATTTTATTGGAGAACATGAATGAATACACCCAGCCTGTTTTGGTGCTCAATTGGAGAATCTGATTTATGAGACACCCAGGGGGGAGGGGGGAAACAGGGTCACGGGGGACTGTGAATTACGAATTCCAGAGTTGGCTTCATACAGGGCAGTGCCAGTAGGTTGCCTCAATTAAATCCTTTGAAGTTTTTTGAAGTTTGGCTTGAGAATCATGATTTAATTAGGGCGATTGCTGGAATCCTGACATTAAGTTAGTAACATGGTTGTTAAGTGAATCTGGCTTCCCTGTTGACTTTGCTTGTCGGAAGGTCACAAACGGTAATCACACGACCCGAAGACACTGCAACCGTCATAAATATGAGCCAGTTGCCAACTGTCCGAATTTTGATCAGGTGACCACGGGAATGCTGCAGTGGTCACTTTTTTCACTGCTGTTGTAACTTTGAACAGTTACTAAATGAGCTATTTTAAGTCGAAGACTATATATTCTTTTCCCCCTACTTTTCCATTTTTTCTTTACTGCTCTTATTACTCTTTAAATCTTTCATATATTTTTAGTTTGAACAGGCAGTCCTCAAGGTATGAATGACAACAATTGAGTCCAACATTTTATCTTCCTAAGTGAAATGTTTAAGTGAGTTTTGCCCCATTTCAGGACTTTTTCCTGCCACGGTTGTAAAAGTGAATCGTTGCCTGTGTTAAAGTTAGTCACATGGTCGTTAAGTGAGTCTGGCTTCCCCATTGACTTTGCTTGTCAGAAGATCACAAAAGCGGATCACACGACCTCGGGACACTGCAACTGTCATAAATACGAACCAGTTGCCAAGCATCCAAATTTCGGTCATGTGGTCATATGGGGAGGCTGCAATGGTTGTAAGTGTGAAAAATGGCTCTGCGTCACTTTTTTCAGTTCCGTTGTAACTTTGATCACTAACTGAACTTGTCAACTCAAAAAATATTTCTCTGGCTTTTTTTAGAGTTGCCAACAGAAAGGGAAGGGGGAAAGGGGTTTGTTTGGAAACCGAAAGTACATTCTATAAATAGTTTTTCAGAGACAGTAACTAGGTGACTGAAGTTTCTGCCACGCAAAATTCTAACTGGAGAGCATGACTGATGACTCTTGGCTAAGGATGTGTCCCATTGGAGAATATGAATTATGATACACCCAAGGGGTGGGGGGAAAACCAGGGTCAAGGGTGACAATGAATGATGTGCCTCAGAGTTGGCTACACCCAGGCAGTGCCGGGCATCTTAAGTCCCAATAAATCCTTTTGAAGTTTTGGAAGTTTGGCTCCAGACTCATGATTTAATTGGGGTAACTGCCGGAATCCTAACAGTTTAAAGTCAGGGACTGCTCGTATTAGTTTTTATCTTTTGAATTGTCATTTTGAATAAAATTACTATAAAAAAGAGGCCATCAAATTTGTTCTGAGGAGGCCATTCAGAATGGCTGATGCTGCTCTTGAACAGCCTTGAACCCTTTCTTAGAACCCTTTCTAAGCCTTGCCCCCCTTCCTCCTCCTTGAACCTCCAGAAGTGGGGAAACCGCAGCATCTTTTCCTGGAAAAGATGAATAGGAGGACAACTGAGGTAATTGTGTTTTTCTTTCTTTTCTCTCCTTCTTCAGCTCTGGACTCCAAAGCCAGCAATCTGTCCACCCTCTCCAAGAAATACCGCCATGATGCCAAGCTCCTCAACAGCCGCTCCGCCTACGCCAAAGCTGCCGCAACTGGCCTAATCTTCATGGTGCTTCTGCTCTACGTCCGCTTCTGGTGGCTGGTGTGACTCAATCTGTCCTTGTTTCCAAGGCCCTGGGTGACTTGGGCTTTTCCTTTGAAGAGAAACATGGAAATATCCCAAAAGTTCACTCCTTGGGACGATGTTCCTGGTTTTTGGCATCACTCCCATTTGCCTGGTTGGCCTAGAATGGCAGCTGCAAGATGCTGAGTGGACCTACAACTATTTATAATGGGGGAAAAGCTGTCTTTCATAAGCCCCTGCCACAATAAATCTGTAGTTTTTGTGTGCATTTTTTTAACATACTACAAGTCTCCCAGTGTGTGTTGCTGTCAGCATGCTAAGCCTTATGATCCTACAGCTAGATGTAAATTTTTCCTCCCATAATCCTTCCCAATATCTGAAACATTGAAACCTAGAAAACCGACAGCAGAAAAAGACCTAGTGGTCTGTCATGCCCCTGTTGGAGTCTATAACTCTGAGGGAGAGATGGAACAGCTGACAGAGAGTGGGAGTGTGGCTCTGGTGGTTGTAGAGGAAACTGGGGAAGGGCACAGGCCAGATGGGCATTCAGAGAAAGACCCAGGCCCATCCCCTCTTCATCCTCGGGCACGCAGGGAGGAGCGGATAAGGGAGAAACATGAGTGGCATGGTCTATGGGGGAGGAAGGGGCCCTAATCCCCTTAATGGAATGCAGCTGGGAGGGCTGGTTAAAAGGACAAAACTACACATGGTAAATGTGTTGGAAACAAAGGATGCATTCTTGTCAGAGCTTATCTGTAGTTTGGCTTCCTCCCAACTGTGGTTGCTGCATTATCTGGTAGAGGTCTGCAATTAATCATCCTTGCCTGCCATAGTAGTTCCTTCAGTGTGGTTTGTGTTGGGTTTTTTATTTCGAATTAACTTTACTTTGGGTGCGGACTGCAGTTATTCTCTCCGTAAACTGTTTTCTTTGAGAGTTTGATATCCTGCAGAGAATAATTGGACATTGGGGCCAAGTTGGAGGCATTAAAGGGACTTTCTTCTATTTTTGTGACTTGGTTATTTTTGTGTCATGCCTTGTGTCGTCACACGGTCCATTGAGTCTGCCCTTTTATCAATATATTATTTTTATTTATTAAATATTAATAAATTTATCAAAGAGGTACCCTGTGGTAAGATGGCCACCCAACTTCCCACAGGGTAACACTTTGAGTTTGTTTTTTTCTTTTCAGCTTATTGTTTTTGATTGATTTTTAAAAAAAATATTTTACTTGTTTTTATTTTATTTTATATTATTGTATTTTTTGGATGATAAGACATGGGTTTGTCCCAAGCATGTTTAAACTCAGTTACTGATGATTGGCCCATTACTTCCCCTGGAAGTTAGTTCCAAACTTCCAGTCCTCTTTCTGTGACATAATACTTTCTAACATTACGACTGAACTTCCCTCCTGTCAGTTTGAGGTCATGCCCCCCGTGTCCTTGATTTATTGTTTAATATTGAAAATACTGCCTTCTAGAACTTTATTCGCACTCTTAATATATTTAAAGATTTTCCCTCAGAATATGTGGAGTGTCTTCTTCCCTTTTCCACCATTTTGTCCCTCAGACCTTCCACCATTTTTGTTGCCTGTCTCTGGACTCACTCAGTCTTATCAGTATCTTTTGTTAAGTGTGGTCTCCAGAACTGGATGCTTGAAATCTGACTAAAACCCTATATAGCAGGATTAGGAGTGCCTTTTTCTTTCTCTAGTGATGCATCCCAGATACAACATCTCAAATGCAATTGCTATCTCTCTTGATAGCTTGCAAAAGGACGTTGGCATCCTGGTTTGTAAACTGGGAGATGGTGTAGTTATTACTGTAAAACAGGTAAAAACTCCCACCTAAGGTGAAAGTGTCCACCTAAGGAATCTTGTATAAAAATGAAATCACCAGGAACTGAGTTCAGTTTGGAGGAAATTATAACTTTACTTCATATCTGTGGGCTTTTGCACAATGAGTATAATCGGTAAGAATATTCCATTCTTTAGAGAAATCCACCTGACACATTCTCAGTGGAAGGTGAGCTGAATTGCAAAACACTATAGGGTGGAATTAACAAATCAGGAAAACAGTGGAAGATTTGATAAAACCTTCCATCTTGGGATTATCCATTCCCATCCCACACCTGCTTTTCACGTCCTCCATATATATTGGACTTCAGCTTCTAGAAGTCTGAGCAGCCTAAACTGCCAGTTTATTCAATCCTTCCCTGCAGAGAGACCAACTCTGAAGACAGCTGTAGGGAGACAGCTGAGTAAGCCTCAATGAGTTTGAAGAGACTTCCTCTCAAATCTTTTCTACTCTCCTTGAAATCCTACTGCCAGGACAACACATCTGGAAGATGTTCTGGGGAAGATCTAACAAGGTGGGATGACCTGCGCTCTATATGCATCAGGTTTTGTAAGATGACCTTAGGATCCAAGCCATGTTGCATCACATGTGACAGCAGAAACATCTGGAGCTCTTTTGAGGTCACTGCTGGAATGTCTTCATTTCTCCACACTGCCCTTGGATACTCCACCAATCCCAGCCACTGTCCTGCAAATTTTTCTGGGGAAAGCTATGTCCTTGGCCAAAGCTGTCATTGCTGACCCACGGGTCCTCTTGCAGGGGGTGAGGATTCACTCCACTGTCTGCCCCATGGCCTCTTCTGATGGAGTAGCCTGCTTAAAAGGTCCCTCATTCTCTGGAACTGGAGCTAGCTGGGAAGGCTTGGGCGGGTATGGCCATCTGTGCAATTTGGATGAAGGCTGTGGGCGAGGCCTGTGTGGGGAAAGCTGGCCAGTCCCAGGAGGAAGGCAGGATCTGTCCAGGAGAGAGACGATGTCGTGGTGCAAACGCTCAAGGGCCACGTCTTTGGGGAGGTGACCTGAATGGTTCCGTAGGTTCGGCTTGGCACCGTGTTGTAGGAGAAGACATGCCACTTGATAGCTTCCCTCCCGGGCAGCCAGGAACAGAGGAGTCTGGGCCTGCAGACAGAGAGTGAAATAGGACAAAGAAGAATTTGGGGTGACATGATAGCAGTTTTCCAGTATTTGAGGGTCTGGCACAAAGAAGAGGGGGTCAAATTGTTCTCCAAAGCACCAGAGGGCAAGAAAAGAAATAATGGTTGGAAACTATTCAAAGAGCAAAGCAACCTGGAATTTTGGAAAAACTTAATGGTTAGGACAATTAACCAATGGAACAGCTTTGCCATCAGAAGTTGTAGAGGCTTCATCACTGCAGGCTTTTAAAAAGAGACTGGACCCGTGATGGCGAACCTATGGCACGCGTGCTAGAAGTGGCACGCAGAGCCCTCTCAGTGGGCACACATGCTATCGCCAGCTGCTCTTCTGGTTTCTGGTACACACGTGCACACCGGCCATCTAGTCTTCATGGGTGCCAGAGCACCAGAAATGGCAAAAACATTGGCCAAAAAACAAGCTGTTTCTGAGCCGTTTCCAGGCCATTTTTCTGCTGCTTTCAGGCTGTTTTTTGCGGTCGTTTTCAATTGGTTTTTTGGGCATTTTCAGCCCAGTTTCCAGGCCATTTTGGACCCATTTTCAGGATGTTTTGGGCCCGAAAATACCCTGAAAATGGTCCAAAAATTGTCCCAAAATGCCCCCAAAACAGGCATGCATGCATCGGCCAGCTGGTCTTTGGTTTTCTAGCATTCCAGCACATGCACATATGTTCCAGTTTGGGCACTCGGTGCCGAAAAGGTTTGCCATCACTGAACTAGACTGTCATTTTTCTGAAATGCATTTCCTTGCCTGGCCTCTCATGACTGTGGGAATGCTGCAACAGTTGTAAGTGTTAAAAATGGTCACAACTTTGAATGGTCACTCCACACAAGCAAAGTGCCAGCAAAGGAGGGGAAAAAAACTCCAGAGAAGTTCCTGAGACAGGAAGTCTTGTCCTTCCAAGAATGTAATAAGGGTTAATGGAGAGGCAGTTTCTGTAAGCAATACCAGAATGTTTCCTTCCTGCCTTCCTTACAGGATTAGGCCAGTAATTTCTTCTAACAACCGGTTCTCCAAACTGCTTAGAAAGTTAACAACCAGTTCTAGCAAATAGGTGCAAACTGGTAGAATCCCACCCCTGGTATAGGTTCTCCTCCTTGAGCAGGGGGCTGGACTAGAAGACCTCCAAGGTGCCTTCCAGCTTCTATTCTATTCTATTCTATTCTATTCTATTCTATTCTATTCTATTCTATTCTATTCTATTCTTCTTCTAAGTAAGAGAGGCCTACATGATTTGAGACCATTGTTAGTCTCAAATCCTTGATGACCAAACCCAACTTCAACAGTCCAGGTTTGGAATAAATGAATTTTTTATGATGCACTTGCTGACTCTCAAGTTCAAGCAATTTTATTGCATGGCATTTTCTCTAAACGTTGTCAGTGCAGGTAGTCCTCGACTTACTGCCACAGTGGAGCTCAAAATTCATGCTACCTAGTGAGACAGGTGAGACAGTGAGCCAATGCCCATTACCTGATTGTCTAAAAGGTCCTTGTCAGCTCCATTCCTGAGCAGAATGAGGGAGGCCCGGACGTTGTTGACTGCTGCAGCCCAGTGGAGAGCACTCTTCCCTGGGAGACAGGAGAAATCCAGGGATGAAGCAAAGAATTTGAATCTAGGGTGGTGGGTGGGAAACTGGACTTGATTCACCCAAAGAGGCTTTTTTTTCAAGAGGCAAGTAGACTTTCCAGTTTTTCTTTGAAGACATTTCGCTTCTCATCCAAGAAGCTTCTTCAACTCTTTAGAAAGTCCAGTTGCCTCTTGGAAAAAGCACCTTTTGGACAACCATGACCTGGATGGCTGAGAATCTCCACAGACACTGGACTTGATTCCATAATGGTGGGCAAAATCCATCTCTGAATTTTTCCTTCCATTACTTTAGGGAATTCTGAGGAAAATTAGAATCCTGTCCTGGATTCTAATGTATAATAAGTAGGGTATAAGTATGCGAAATCGTGGCCCTTTGACTGACCTTTCTCAACCTAGTGTCCCAAGAGAGATTGACCTTCAAAGCAGAGGTGGCATTCAGTAGATTCTGACCAGTTCTGGAGAACCAGTAGCGGAAATTTTGAGTAGTTTGGAGAACCGGCCAATACCACCTCTGATTGGCCCCACCCCTATCTATTCTCTGCCTCCCGAGTCCCAGCCAATTGTATCCCTGGCTGGCCCCGCCCCTCTTCTGCCCGCCTCTCCCTGCCCAGTCAGTGTTTATTGCGCATGCACGACATCGCAGACTGCATTCTCCCCGGCCCAATCACTCCTTAAAGTATTTCTTTCCCCGCCCCCGACAATCAGCTGTTCCGATGATCAGCTGTTCCGGGATCCCCCTCGCTGTCTTCCTGCTTCACCCAGGAAGCTTCCCTGAGGACCAGGAGGCAAAAAAGGGATGTATGGGTGGGAGAAGCTGCGNCCCCCCCCCCCCCCGCGCTCCATCTTCTGCCTTCCTGGGCCCCAGGGAAGCCTTCTGGGAGCAAAAACACCTCCCTCCGGAGGCTTACCTGAGGCCCAGGAGGCAAAAAAAATAAGGCGGAGGGGTGCTGCAAAATAAAATAAAAAGAAGCCACACCCACCCAATCCCATAGCCACGCCCACTTAGCCATGCCCACAGAACTGGTTGTTAAAACATCTGAATCCCACCCCTGGCTTGAGGCCCAAGGGTTTGGGACCCCTGGATCAGACCCTCAATCAGATCAATCTCTGGTACTTCTTCCAAGTTTATTTCCCTTTTCCAGTGAGAATTGCAGTCCTTTGGTCTTTTCCACCACAGTTCCCTGGAGGACTTGTCACTAACGCTGCCTTAGCTTATAACTCAGCCAGCATCTTGGAGGCCCCCATGAACCTCACCTCTCTTATCTATGGCATGGATGTCCGCATGGTTGGCCACCAGTTCTTCCACCATATTTTCGACCCCGAGCCGTGTGGCGAGAATGAGAGGGGTGGTGCCGTCATCTGCCGAAGCATCCAGGTCTGTCTGTCTCTGACGGAGAAGGATCTGATGGAGGCCATTTTGCCATCAGGGAGACGCAAGAGCAAAGAGCAAACATACAATGTTTGGGGGATGAAGTTTCATGCTGAATGGCCTTGCCCCACGGGGAACTAATCTCTCAGTGAAATTTTTCAGCAAATTATTTGCTTTGGCCTTTATTCTATGTGGCAAATCAATTGACAGGTAGTCCTTGACTTATGACCGCAATTGGCGGGGTGGGGGGCAGAATTTCCATTGTTAAGTCAGATGGTTGTTAAGTGAATTATGCCCAACTTTGTGACCTTTTTGACATGCTTGTTAAAACTGGTAAATGCCAGTTTTTGACAAAACCATTGTAAATCACAGTTGAGTAAAAGCAAGACAGCTGCCAGGCAACTGAGGTGTGGTCATGTGCTCAAGAGGGGAACAGTCCAGCCTTCAGAACTACCTTTTGGGGGTACTTATGACCTTGTTCCCCCCATTTGGGGGTTCCACTCTAATTTCAATCAGTCGTTAAATCACTGATTGTTAAGTCAAGGCCTACCTGTATATATAACAACAGACTCTGGAAAGCCTGACCACGTTTCTTTCTATTCCATATTATATTAATCCTAATTTTTCTTTTTCTGACCTGGAATACCCCCAGTGCATCAGCTGCTATGGCACTGTGTAAGGGAGTTCGTCCCCATTGGTCCCGGGCATTAACATTGGCTTCGGCTGTCAGGAGTCTGCGGGCAGCATCTGCACGAGAGTATCGAGCTGCTAAGTGGAGAGGAGTTTCTCCGAAGTTCTCCATTTGCTTGTCTGTCCAAGAACTCTCCACCTTCAACCCGGAAGAACAAGCCAAGGACATTGGTGGAGTCAGACCACAAACTGGAAGCATAAAAAGCATACATGAAGCATACATGAAGGTAGGATTGGCCTATTTCCGCTCAGTTTGCAATCTTTAGCCAACTTTGAATGATTTTGGATGGACAGCATTCTGATTCTGATCCCTCAACAGTGGGAACTGTGAGAGGGATCTTGGAGTCCTAGTGGACAATTGCTTAAAAAGTAGTGTGCTGCAGCTGCCAAAAAAGCCAACACAGTTCCAAGTTGCATTAACAGAGGGATAGAATCAAGATCACATAAAGTGTTAACAAAGCTTGATAATGCTTTGATAAGACCACACTTGGAATACTGCATCAAGTCGTGGTCGCCACGATGTAAAAAAGATGTTGAGACTCAAGAAAGAGTGCAGAGAAGAGCAACAAAGATGATTAGGGGACTGGAGGCTAAAAACATATAAAAAAAAAGTTGCAGGAAACTGGGTTATGTTCTAGTCTGATTGAAAAGAAGGACTAGGGGAGACATGATAGCAGATGTTCCAATATCTGTAGGCTGCCACCAAAGAAGAGGGAGTCAAGCCTATTCTACGAAGCCCGAGGGCAGGGACATGGGTGGAAACTAATTCAAGGAGAGAAGAATTAGAACTAAGGAGAAATTTCCGGACAGTGATAACATTTAATCAATGGAACAACTTGCCTCCAGAGCGTTCGTGGATGTTCCAACATACTGGAGTTTTTAAGAAGAAAATTGGACAACCATTTGTCTGAAATTGTTGTGGTTAGCCAGCAGCAGGTTCGGAAATGGTGGAGGACGAGCGAGGACTCAGATGAGGGGCCAGGACCATTAGGGAGTGGGACTGTGCCTTTTGGAGATTGTGGGGGGCTGACGCAGGCGATCAGCTTGAGGTTCTGAGAACTGTGCCAAGTGCATCTGCATGCAGGATTGATCATTAGGGAGAGAGCAGTTCCAGCAGCACAGACGCATTCGTGAGTAAGCTTCAAAGTAATGGCCCCCTCCCTCCAAGAGGAATAAAAGCCAGGTTTGAAAAAAGCATTTTTGCAGAAGGCAAAGAAGCTCTGAAGCTCAGCCTCGTGGACATCATAGTTCGTGTTTGGAAAATCTTGTAAATAGTTTTCTTATCTCTTGGGTTTTTGGCAGCCTTGACAAAAACAACTTGGGCAGGTCCTTCTTGTCAAGCTAATTAGTTAGGAAGCAGCCTTTTATCTGCTGAAGGAACAGAATTCATTATTAAACCTTGTAAAAAGGTGGGGGCTGCTTGCTTTGGTCTGTGTTTGCTCTTCTTGGAGGGTTGGACCTGAAGACCTCCAAGGTACCTTACAACTCTGTTATTCTGTTCCGTTGATCTGATCTGATTTGATCTCAATCCCTTGAAGTAGACCAAATCAGGAATTTGATTCTATTGTTATAGGGTAAAACAATAGATATCTGCATTTTCCTCTGTTACCTCTTTTGTTATTCTTTTCTTTCTTATACATTCCCTTTCCCAAGAATTGTCTCTCGACTTATGAACCACATTTGAGCCCAAAGTTTTCATTCCCAAGTGAAATGTTAGTTAAGTGAGTTTCACCCCATTTTACATTTCCTGCCACAGCTGTTCAGTGAATCAGCGCTGTCGTTAAGTTAGTAAGCCAGTTGTTTAAGCAAATCTGGCTTCCCCATTGACTTTGCTCGTCAGCAGTTTGCAAAAGGTATTCCCATGACCTCAGGATGCTGCGACTGTGTCATAAATATGAATCAGTTGCCAGGTGTTTGAATTTGGATCACGTGAGCATGGGATGCTGCGACGGTCATAAGTGTGAAAAATTGTCATTTATTCTGCAGTAACTTCTTGGTTTTGCTCTTAATTTTTTTCTTTTCAAAGCAAAATTATAAACACAAAAATTAAATATATTTAATTTTTGTGTTTATAATTTTGCTTTATACATAAATATACATTTAATTTTTTTAAAATTTGATCCTCATGAACCTGTTTCAGATTTGCAGATTTCCATTTTTCAAGTTTGTTCATTGTTTGTTGTTAATTTATATTTTTTTCCAACAAAATATGGTCACTGCAGAAATAGGGCAAAACAGGCTCCCCAACAAGCAAAATCAATGAGGAGAAACCAGATTTGTTAAATGGCCGCTTGAGTCACTTAACAACCTCAGTGATATCTTTAACAAGAACAGGCAAAAGATGTCACAAAATTGACTGTGATTGATTTAACAAACACCTTGTGTTCCGTCCGGAAAAACACGAGGTAGACCGGGTTCCAACAGTAAAAGTTTTTATTTGCAACAGTAAAGATAAACGGAACAGTTTGGCTCTAGCCGCGGCAGCCTTTATATATGGCTTGCCTGCCGGCTTGTAGCCAATGACATTGGTTTGATTTAACCGCCTTTTGGCGGTTCCTTTGGATTGGTTCCTAGTGAACCAATCCCTATGCTGGCTTTCTTAGCCAAGCAGATTAGCGAATTTGGAGTAAACTATTTTCATACAGAACACCTTGTTTAGCAATAGATATTCTGTGGTTGTAAATCAAGAACCACCTGTATCCTTAACAAGGTGTTTCCATGTTAAGCTCAACCAAAATTTCTAAATTACAAACCACAATGGTTTGTTTCCCATGTGGGCCTAAGTCAAATTCTAATTGTATTATTACTTAGTCTGGGGAGTGAACAAAATAATTTGCTAGTCTGGCTGTTTGAAGTTCACACACTTAGTAATTTGTTCTTGGAAACTATGCAATGCAGCGCTTGCCAATTTCCTGAGCTTTGCCAGCAGCCACAAAAAACAACAAAATGGAGTTTGAGATCCACCCATCCTAAACACTCACAAAGAAACAAACCCAATACTCCCCAGCAAGTACAATATGATCTAATCTCATCTAATTGAACAAAGTGATCCTGTTTTATAGATCTTATCCCCTTTGGTATACTGCATTGTAAATACAGAGAAAATAATTCAAATATAAATATGATTTGAGTTTTTGGAGGGGGAAGCAGGACAATGACAAATGTAGCTGGCTTTGTCAGATATATAAAATCATAGCTGAAATGCTGACTTGTTATATCGTCATCAGCAAAAGCTGCCACAACATTTGGCCTGCTGCATATTCGCTCAGGTTGCACAATTCTTCCTTTGGTTCCTGAATTCCCTGGGTTTACTCAATAGGTTGGATCTCAAAGGGGTTAGAGCAGTATTAATCAACCAGTCAGAATAGAGCTGGAAGGGACATTGGGGGTTTCTAGTCCAACCTCCTGTTCAAGCAAGGGGTCCCATACCATTTCAGACTGGTGTGGTTGTCCAATCTTTTTTTAAAAAACCTCCAGTGATGATTAAGCATCCAAAACTTCTGGAAGCAAACTATTTCACTGGTTAATTGTCCTCACTCTTAGGAAGTTTCTCCTTACTTCTAGGTTGTTTCTCTCCCTCACAATGTCTCTACCTTGACAATCTTGAGATTTGTGGAACTTTAACTCCTTGATTGCGGTATTGTTTACTTCTTGGATTGCTGAACTGGCAAACAAGCTAACAGCAAACAGCCCAACCAAAGAACCTCCAACAGCACTCCCACCAACACTGACAGGACAAGACACTAGAATATAAACTGAGAGCAAACCCCACTCCTTACTAGCCCTGATGATGTTACCTAGTTTGATCAATGAAACGTCTGCAAGAAAACAAGCAAGCTCAGAGAGCACCAAGGACCTCTCATGTCAACCTCGAGCTACAAATATTCTCCGTTATTAATCAGCTTTATTCTTTTACCTGGCTCTTGATTTCTGGCTGCTTTTGGCCTGGTATCCTTCCCCAGTCTTGGGACTGTGACGTTCCCCGACATCTGTGTCTTCAGTCTCACATGGTCTTGATCTGAGATAGGGACGGAATCAAGATCCTCCTGCACAGAAGAGATGATTGTAAAGAGAATCCCAAAAAATATCTGTGGAACTGACATTTCCCACAACCTCCTCATCCAGCATAAATACCTGTATATCTTTGGAGTTCAAAGGCCCATCAAAATGGGGGCTGGAGAAGATATCATGATCTTCTGCAAACTCAGTACTGAGTTTTGTTGGCCTGTGTCGTAAGGAGAGTAGGAGAAAGTGAGAAGAAAGATTGTTGTTTTATGAAGGCCAGCATCATTATCAGAGAACAGAGCATTACAATATTTAATTTGTTGGAAAGGCTATCCAATTTCACAAGCGACTTAGGTAAATAGCTGGAAAGTAAATGCTGATCGATTGGTGGGGAAATTCCATGAAAAATATCCACACAAGTTGAAACCAAATTCTGTGGGTGGCAAAGGAGGTTAAAATGCATATTGTATGATTGTGTTTAACCTAATTTCAGTCTTTGTGTATTTTATGTCATTGGAGGGGTTTCTTTTCAAATGAGGGAGGGCAGCCTGTCAAGCCCGAAACTGACCGATCGGTAGCCATTTTAGTTAGACTTAGCATATATTCTTTTTCTTACTTTCTCTTTAGCAGTTATGGGGGAAGAGTTTCGGGCTTTCCTTGGAGACAATTGAGCAACAGAAGCTGATGGATAGACACCCCCCCCCCCCCA
>BHFT01026463.1:36575-67408 GCA_004320025.1 Laticauda laticaudata
CCCCCCCCCCCCCAAGCAGAAAAATGTTCTCCACATCCTGTGATTTCCATGGACTTCTAAATTTGGTTGTGATCTGCAGATGTAATGTGAAATGTTGGAAGAAAAATTCTGATATTTCAGTCAGCTTTCATCCATGGAATGGGACCAGTACTATTTTCTCAACCTTGGCCACTTTAAGACATGTGGACTTCAACTCAGCATGCTGGCTGGAGAATTCTGGGAGTTGAAATCCACATGTCTTAAAGTAGCCAAGGTTGAAAAACATTGGATTAGAAGAAGGGTATTAAACTTGGCTAGTTTAAGACTTGTGGACTTTAGCTCCCAGAATTGTTGAGCTAACATGACTGGAGGAGGAATTCTGGGAGTTGAAGTCCACAAGTCTTAAAGCTATCAAGTTTGAAGACCCCTGGATTAGAAGATTTGACGCCACCTTAATCTTGGCCAAATCAAGTTGTTCATCCGAATCAGTATTCTCTTTGACTGGCATCATCTTCAAAACACTAGAAATCCTTTCTATGACAGTTACTAGAGACTTTTTAAGCGGAAGCTGCTCAGATCTGAATAAAAAAAAGTAGATATACAAACAAAGTTTATGTAAACAAAGCCTGCATGAGAGACTTCATCAAGCCCATGAGTTTTTTTGAAAAAAATATTTGAAATGAGGTGTCTATTTCCTTTCTCCCAGGAAAAAATATTACTTTTTTCTTTAAATACCAGAAATATTAAGTCATTAATTGTATTTTTATTTTTGCCACTATTATATAAACGGTTTGGGTTCTGCCTTCCCCAGAAATATGCTTTCCTGATGATGTTGACCAAGCTTACTATAGGACTTAATAGTCCAACCATGTGGATGACTGTGATTTGGGAGTCAGACTGCAAATTTGGCTAATTTTAAATGAAAAAAAAAAACATTTCCCCCCTCCATTTAGGAGGCTGCTCAGCTAAGTAGAAACATTGAAAGTACCCCATGTTTCTCATATAATAAGGCCGGGTCTTATTTTTTTTTTGAGCCCCGAAAAAATGGCTAGGCTGTCTTTTTGGGGATGACTTAATTCCCCCCCCCTTGCATCTTTGGGTGGGCGGCGACGGCTTGGATGTTGACCTCAGTGTTGGTGAGGCACTTCGTATTGGGGTCAACACAGGGAGCACCATATCCGGGTGTGCAACAAAAGTCCTTCCTAACGGAAAGCCCCCCCACCATTCCCCCCCATTTCGCATGTTTTAATATAGGCCTCAGTTTGGGGGGAGGGGCTTAATTTCATTTCATGCCTATAAAATATGCTGGGACTTCCTACTGGGGGAGGCCGTATTGTTGGAGAAACAAGGTAAATGTATTTATATTTGATTTGAAAAAAAAAAAGGTTATTACTTGAATGGAAGATCAAAAAGAAATGTGCAGATCTGTGGCAATTTTTTAAAAAGTCCACAAGGGGGACTTAGACTTAGAACTTAGAATAACTGTCATTATATACACTAATCCTCATTAAAAAAAATTGTATTCAGCTTTCAAAGGGTCTCCACCTCTCATGTACACTACATAAACAAGACTAAATAAATAAATAATACCCACATATATTATATGACATGAAGTAACAACACGGTCGAGTTTGGATGTATAGATGTACATGGTGAGAAAAACAAATCGTGCAAGTTTACCAGGGGGATGGCATAGGGAACAAAGCTGTTACAGAATCTGGAAGTCCTGCTAGAAATACTTTGAAACCTCCTCCCAGAGGGGACCAACAGAAACAGACCGTAAAGTGAATGTGCGGAGTCTCGAACAACAATGCTTTGAGCTCTAAGCACATAGAGCTTATATAAGCAATTTCCTGAATGACAGGAAAAGAACTTCCTGTAATCTTCACGGCTGTCCTCACAATATAGCTACATTTCTAGGCAAGGCCAAACAGGAAACATATCAGATGAGCTAATTTTTACTTTATTGTAAAAGAGTCTCAACATCTTTTATACACCATCGCGATCAAAACTGAACACAGTATTCCAAGTGAGGCCTTACCAAGGCATTATAAAGTGGCATTAACACTTCACATGATATTGATTCTATCCCTCTGTTTATGCAGCCTATGACTGCGTTGGCTTTTTTGGCAGCTGCTGTACATTTTTGGTTCATATTCCTTAACAGAATCTTGCAAGTCTGAAAGCATGATTCTCCTACTATTTCATTTATAGCCTGAGAAGCTAGGGAGGATCTCTTCTGAACCTCTTGTTCCACCCACTATGCAGCTGCAGACTATGCTATTGTCAGGATTTGATTGTTGTCTGTCTTCTTTGATTGTTCCCTGTGCCAGCGGTGTCCATCCTTGGCAACATTTAAGACTTGTAGTTGAAATCTCCCAAAATTCCTCAGCTAGAGGAATTCTGGGAGCATCCTCAGCATCCTCTGGCTGAGGAATTCTGGGAGTTGGTCCACGAGTTTTAAAGTTGCCAAGTTTGGAGGCCTCTGCCCCAGGAAGCACCACTACTGTGGTGGCACAGTGGTTAGAATGCAGTCCTGCAGGCTACTACTTCTGACTGCCGGCTACTTGCAATTTGGCAGTTTGAATCTCACCAGGCTCAAGGTTGACTCAGCCCACCATCCTTCCGAGATCTGTAAAATGAGGACCCAGGTTGATGGAAGCAATATGCTAACTCTGTAAACCACTTAAAAGCACTGTGAAGCGGTATATAAGTCTAAGTGCTATTCCTATTGCTACTTCGTCTGTTGTTCCAAGACCATTCCCACATACCTTTATGGACACTACTACCTTTACATAACTCTAAACTCACCCAAACTTGGAGGGAAACTTTAATTATCTGCATGGATCTCGTATTATGACCACTCATTCAACAACTGTTGAAAGTTGTGATGGCGCCACACAAAGGGTACTTGGAATTCCATCTATTGTAGCATCCCCCTAGTCATGTGATTGTTGATTAAAGCACTTGGAATCCTGCTCGCAATTACAACCATTGCAATGAGTTGTGGTCGTGTTACTACGATTTCCAACATTCTCTGCTGGCTTCCAAGCAAAGTCAATGGGGAAGCCGACAGGAAATTGGAAGTCACAGTCACATTATATCCTTGCTTAACAACCTTAACGGCAGCAACTGGGACTGCCACAATTTCTTTTGCTAATCGACGCAGTCATGAGATGTCATGCTTTACGACTGTGTAACTTAGCAATGGCTACTCTGGGCCCAATTGCTGTTGTGACCGAAGGACTTACCTATGCTCCATTCAAAGGAAAAACCCCGATCCACTTCTCAATAATACTCACTTCAGTCTGATCGCATCTTCACCCACAGGATCTCTCCGACAGCGACGCTTCTTGCCTTGGCGGGGTGCAAATCCCGGCGGGAGCCAAAGCGATCCATGCTCCCGATGTTGAGGTCGACGGATTCTCCACACCCCGATAAAGATCACCAGAGCTAGCACGAGTGCCCCAACACCCACACAATAAATGAGGGGCCCAGAGAAATGGGAGATGGAGGGCTGGGAATCTGGTTAAGAGAAAAAGAAGGTGGTCAAATATCCATCTCATTCTCTTCCTTGTTGCCTCCATTTTTAAACCCATCTACATCAGGACTCCCCAATCCCCAGTCTGTGGACCAGCACTGGTCTGTGGCAGGCCAGCAACTGGGCTACACAAACAAGCAAAGACACATTTGCAGGCAATACACAAAACCAGGCTCAGGGGTGGGATGCTGGGGGTTTGCAGGGTTTGAGAGATCCTCTAGCTAAGATTCTGTGCAGTTCAGAGAACTGCCAAATCCCAGTCCTGGCTGGCCCCGCCCACCCCACCCTGTCCCTCCCAGGAGTCCCTACATGGCCTGTTTTGGATGCAGGTAAGTATGGATGCAGGTAAACACAGAGGCTTGGGGAGGGTAAAAAATGGGCCTTCTGGAAGTTGGGAAGGCTGAAAATGGGCCTGTTTCTGGCTTCCAGAGAGCCTCTGGAGTCCAGGGAGGCCATTTTCGCCCTCCCAGAGGCTCAAAGAAACACTCTGGAGCCTGGAGAGTGCAAAAACACACACACACCGCCATGGTGCAGGAGGCCGACTAGGCCATGCTCACCATGGCCACGCACATCCAGCAACTGGGCTGAGAACATCTTGCTAAATTTTTTTGAAGGCCACCCCCTGACCAGGCCCCATCCGGTCCAGGGAAAAGCATCTCTCCACAGAACTGGTCCCTGGTGCCCCAAAGGTTGAGGGCTGCTGATCTACACTATAGACCTTACATCAGTTTCATACTAGTTCAATGATCAAAGCTTCTTCTCTAGCCAAGAATTTGGGATTGAGGGACAGGCTGAGAATTCCCTATTAAATAACCTCGTTGAATTTCCACCCACAACGAAACACCATGTACAGATAGTCCTCAGCTTACAATTGTAATACAACTGTTATGGTCGTAAGACATTACAGTCATAAAGCAGGTCAGCCAAAGTGGTGGGTAACCTTTTTGTCTAGTGGTTAAGGCACCAGGCTAGAAAGGCAGAAGACCGTGAATTCAAATCCACTGTAGTATCCCCATGGTCATGAGATCAAAATTCAGATAGCAATAGCCTTTAGCATTTAGACTTGTATATTGCTTCACAGTGCTTTACAGCCCTCTCTAAGCAGTTTACAGAACCTGTTGGCCCCAACAATCTGGGTTTCATCCACCTCAGAAGGATGGAAGGCTTGATGCTTGGCAACCGACTCATATTTATGATGGTTGCAATGTACAAGGGTCATGTGATTCCCCTTTGATGACCTTTTGACGAGCAAAGTCAGATTCATTTAACAGCTATGTTACTAACTTAACGACTGAAGTGATTCACTGAACAACTGTGGCAAGAAGGGCCATAAAATGGGGCAAAATTCACTTAACAGATGTCTCGCTGAGCAACAGAAATTTGGGGCTCAAACTGTGCTCCTATGTCGAGAACTACTTGTACACAAGGGTGCGAGAGGAATGTGCAGGAGACACCATGTGTGTTAGGGAGGATGTCACTCCTTCTCTTTCTGTCCTTGTCTTTGTCTGTGTCTGTCTCTCTCTCTCTCCCCCCCTTTCTCCCTATCTGTCTCTGTCTCTCTCTCTTCCCCTTCATCTCTGTCTATCTCTCTCTGTCCCCCTCTCCCCCCTCCCTCTCTGTCTCTCCCCCACCCCGTCTCTCTCTCCCGCCCTCTGTCTCTGTCTCTCTCACACACTCAGAAACTTATATTATGTTCACACATACCATTTTCTATAACTTCAAGCCAGGCTGCTACCACTTGGTGCGGGATCAAGGATGACAAAATCTCTTTGGCCATCAAGGAGCCCAAAAGGTTCAGGGCAGATTTGGCAGAAGTGGGGCACTGCCCTTGGCATGAGCTCCCCTCCACAACCAGGAAGATGGTATATCTGCAGTGAAGACAAAACAAAGGAGACTGATAAGTACAGTGACTTTATTTTCCTGGAATTACTTCCTCCATCTATCACCCAGGTGTCTGTCCTTGTCATGCCCCTGTTGGAATCTGATTCCAGAGGATGGTTGAACAGCTGACAGGGAGTGGGAGTGTGGCTCTGGTGGTTGTGGAAGAAACTGGGGAAGGGCACAGTCCGGCTGGGCAGTCAGAGGAAGACCCAGGCCCACCTCCTCTTCATCCTAGGGCACTTAGGGAGGAACAAATAAGGGAGCAATGTGAGTTACAGGGGAGAAAAAAGCCCTGATCCCCTTCATTAGCTGCAGCTGGGGAAACAGGATATAAAGGGTGTTTGTGCACAGAACCTTGCTGGAAGCAAAGCGTGCATTATCTCTGTTTGTCAAGTCTTATCTGGCGTCCTCCCAACTGTGTGCGTTTCGTTGTATTTTGAGTTCTGCAATTCCTTATCCTGCCCTGTCTCTTTAATTGCTGCAGCATGGTTTGTGTTGGTTTTTATTTATAATTTATATTTACTTTGGGTTCAGATTGAATTTCTTCCTTTTAAAAACTGTTCTTGGAAGAGTTTTTTCTCCAGCCGATGATAACTGGACACTGGGGGCCAAGTTGGAGGAATTAAAGAGACTTTCCCTACTTTTGTGACTTTGTTGCTTTTGTGTGATGCCCTGGGTCATCACAGTCCTTCCAAAGCTGGAGCAGCTGGAGATCTTTAGAGAAGATCTCTGTAGGCTGATATGCAATGCTATCTCTTCATAGAAATGAAGTTTCGTAATAGTTTACAGAACTTGGAAAACCCTACAAAGACTTATCTATTTATAAAGAGCTTTACTCTTTATAAATTACTGATGAAATCCTGAAATAAATGTTGACATGAATTTTATGATAATTACATCTAGCTAGGACCTAAGGACGTCATTTGATCAACCATCCATGTGAGTGTCTATGGAGCTTCTCAGTCATCCAAGTCATGATTATCTCAAATATGCTCTTTTTAAACAGGCAACTGGACTTGCTGTTTTTTCTTTGAAGATGTTTCGCATATCATCCAAGAAGCTTCTTCGGCTCTGACTGGATGGTGGGGAATGGAAGGATTTATACTCCTTGCAGACAGCTGGTCATTTGCATTCTTTTAGAGAGTCACTGAGGCAACCTGGATTATTCTCTAAAAGAATGGAATTGAAGTCCACAAGTCTTAAAGTTGCCAAGGTTGGAGACCCCGGGGATAGACATATCAATGACAAATAAGAGAACCCATCCTACCCGACGGTCTCTGCCAAATCTTTTGTCCGAATCCCTGTCCAGTTGCTCTGGCTCCCCAGCTCTTCCTTCCCTGTGTAAGGGTAAATCCGCTCGCGGTGCTGACGGTCCCGCTGAATCCTTAGCTCTGCCCGCGTGGCGATGACCAGGGAACGCAGGAGCTCCGGCACGCTCTCCCGGGGTAGCAGGACCACCACCGCCAACGTGGACTCTGATGGTGGAACAGAAGAGGTGCAGTCCCCACCATCCCAGCCACAGGATGCTGAGTGGCAGCCTCTGTCGCAGTGTCCATCTGAGAAGCGGTCCCAACAATATCGCGTGTAGGAAGGGCTGAGGAGAAGGGGTCGTTAATGGGGAGTGCACTGGGCAAAGGCAGATATACATTCTTTCCATTCCTTCCTCTGCAAGAGCTGCGGTGTCACAGTGGTTAGAATCAGGAGTGGGATTCAGTCGGTATGGACCGGTTCAGGCGAACTGGTAGTTCCGGCAATCAGTTGGCCCCTCCCACCCGCCCCTGCACTAGCCTGTCCTATATTTCCTTTGTTTGAAGCCCAGCTGATAGGCACAGCAGACCAGATTGCCATGACTCAGCTGTTTTACTTACTGGGGCTGCAGTAGAAAGTAAGTTTTAGAGCTGTTTTCAAACGTACTGTGCGTGCAAACAACCAGTTTGCTCACCGAGCCGGTTGTTACACCAGTTGAACCCCACCACTGGTTAGAATGCAGTACTGCAAGTTACTTCTGCTGACTGCCAGCTGCCTGCAATTTGGCAGTTCAAATCTCACCAGGCTCAAGGTTGACTCGGCCTTCTATCCTTCTGAGGTGGGTAAAATGATGACCCAGATTGTTGGGGAAAATAGACTGCCTCTATAAACCACTTAGAGAGGGCTGTGGAGCACTGTGAAGCGGTATATAAGTCTAAGTGCTCGCGCTAGTGCTATCACTTCGGTGGGAGGGTAGTAATATTCGATGAGCCTTTGGTATATAGCCATGTTGGCCACATGACTGTGGAAAAAGTATTTGGAAACGCTGGCTCAATGCTCTCTAATGGTTCCTTATCCTTTATTACAAATGTATCTTTTCCTTTATCTACACTGAGAGCATTTGCATCAAGACAAATTCCTTGTGTGTCCAATCACACTTGTCCAATAAAGAATTGAATTCTATTCTATTCTATTCTATTCTGTTCTGTTCTGTTCTATTCTATCTGTTATTCTATTCTATTCTATTCTATTCTATCTGTTATTCTATTCTATTCTATTCTATTCTATCTGTTATTCTATTCTATTCTATTCTAATTTCTATTCTATTCTATTCTATTCTATTCTAATTTCTATTCTATTCTATTCCCTCAACCAAGAAACAGAAATTAGTTCTGGGCCCTAGAGTCAGACACAACTGGATAGGGAAACCTTTAACTTTACCTTTACACAGCACAAGTGGTAGGTACGCGTTTCTTTCCTCCTGTGTGTCAAGGCTGACTTGCTTTCATCATTGCCTGCATCAGTTCTTGGAGCTACCAGCTGGTGCAGACTGTTTTCCCAAACCAAAAATAGCTAGCGTGATTGATGGACAATGAACTGTTGGTGGCCCAGAGGGTAAAAAGAGAGTTTTACCTATGTGAATTTTCACAGGGAAATCTCAGAGCTGACTTTGCTTCTAAGGTAAAGATTCCCTCACACATACGTGCTAGTCCTTTCGGGCTCAAGGAGGCAGTGCTCATCTCTGTTACAAAGCCGAAGAGCCAGCACTGTCCAAAGACGTCTCCATGGTCATGTGACTAAATGCCAAAGGTGCACAGAACGCTGTTACCTTCCCATCAAAGTGGTCCCTATTTTTCTACTTGCATTTTTTTTACATGCTTTCGAAATGCTAGGTTGGCAGAAGCTGGGACAAGTAATGGGAACTCACTCAGTTACACGGCACTAGGGGTTCAGACCACTGAACTGCCGACCTTTCTGATTGACAAGCTTTGACAATCTTAACCACTGAGCCACCGCGTCCCTACAACTTTGCTTCTGCTGTGCCTAAATGGATCTTTCAATAAAGTTTTATTCTTGGTAATTCCTAAGTGCCAGGAGTTACTTTTTGGGGAGGTGCCAAATAGGATGGTTGACACTATGCCGGGAGGGGAGCCTTTCCTGGCTGTACCACCCACCCACCAATCCCTCAATTCATGGTACCATCTGGGGATAACTCACTTGCACTCCTTCTGTGGAACGCAGTCAAATCCATCGTACAGGCACTCCTCGTTGTCACAATGGGACTGACAGTGGCCATCTCGGAAAACCCGCTGGCACAGGTCTCGCTTTGGGCAGTCCTCCCAAGGATTGAGCAACCCCAGTGCACAGTCTCCCCCATCCCAGCTGGTCTCTGGAGAGCTGCAGATCCGGTCACAGTGGGCATCTCCTGCTAAAGACGGGCACTTGGAGAGCGCGGTGGCATTGGCAGCAGGGCAGGATGCTGCGGAACATGGAGGCCAGTGGCAGTCTGGCCCAGAGAAGCCTTCCATGCAGCGACATCGAGGTCCAGATGGGTGGGCAATGCAGACCCCTCCATTGTGGCAGTAGGAGGACCCACAAGATGGGGCGGGCAGGTCACAAGTCGATCCATCATAACCCTGGGGTAGAGGAGATCCTTTCTCAGTCTTGCTGGATTATTTTCATCCAAGTCACCGGCAATTGGGTGGCACCTCATTATTTTTCCCAATTAGCTCTTGGGTGGATACAGAAGCAACCTTATGCTAGATCAGATCTTTGGCCCATTCAACCAAAGAACACCCCATCTTTTTGCTGTATTTACTCAGCGTTCCCTAAGCTCTGTCTGGGTGATGAAGTGAACAATTTCAAAATGAAATTTAATGTGGAGAAAAGCAAGGTCTTACACCTAGGCAAGAAAAACCAAAAGTACAGCAGCTGCCAAAAAAGCCAACACAGTTCTAGGCTGCATTAACAGAGGGATAGAATCAAGATCACATGAAGTTTTAATACCACTTTATAAGGCCTTGGTAAGGCCACACTTGGGATACGGCATCCAGTTTTGGTCACCATGATGTAAAAAGATGTTGAGAGTCTAGAAAGAGTGCAGGGAAGAGCAACAAAGAGGATTAGGGGACTGGAGGCTAAAACGTATGAAGAATGGTTGCAGAAACTGGGTATGCCTAGTCTAATGAAAAGAAGGACTAAGGGGAGACATGATAGCACTCTTCCAATATCTCAGGGGCTGCCACAAAGTAGAGGGAGTCAAGCTATTCTCCAAAGCCCCTGAGGGCAGGACAAGAAACAATGGGTGGAAACTAATCAAGGAGAGAAGCAACTTAGAACTAAGAAGAAATTTTCTGACAGTTAGAACAATTAATCAGTGGAATAACCTGCCTCCAGAAGTTGTGATTGCTCCAAAACTGGAAGTTTTTAAAAAGATGTTGGATGGAGTGGTGTAGGGTTTCCTGCCTAGCCAGGGGGTTGGACTAGAAGACCTCCAATGTCTCTTCCAACTTTGTTACTCTGTTCTATTCTACAGGTACAGACTAGGTGAAACCTGGCTAACAGTAGTAAATACAAGAGGGATTTTGGAGTCCAAGTGGACAATCACTTAAATATGAGCCAGCAGTATGTAGCAGTGGTCAAAAAAAGCCAATTAACAGAGGGATAGAATCAAGACCATATGAAGTGTTAGTAGTTCTTTATAAAGCCCTCAAGACCACACGTAGAATACTGCATCCAGTTTGGGTCACCCCAGTATATGTTGAGATTTTGGAAAGAGTTCAGAGAAGAGCAACAAAGATGATTAGGGGCCTAGAAGTTATAACAAAGAACGATTGCAGGAACTGGGATATCTGGTCTAGTGAAAAGAAGAGCCAGAGGTGACATGATAACGTTCTTCCAATACTTGAAGGCTGCCACAAGGAAGAGTCCTTCTTTTCATGCAATTTAATGAATTTTTGGCAAATGGCTTTCCAAACTCTTCTTGAAAACCTCCAGTGTTGGGGCATCCACAACTTCTGGAGGCAAGTTGTTCTCACTGTTGGGAAATTTCTCCATAGTTCTAGCTTGGTTCTTTCCTTCATAGGTTTCCACCCATTGCTTCTTATCCTGCCTTCAAGTGCTGTGGAAAATAGCTTGACCTCTTCTTCTTTGGGGCAACCTGTCAAATATTGGAAGACTTCTGCTCTTCAATTCTACTTTTTTTTTTTTTTGCTCAGCCCCATTCATACCTGTGGACAATGGCAGGTGAATTCAAGAGGGTTCTTGGGCAGCACGCTACAGCTTCCACCATTAAGGCAAGGATTTGACTGGCAACTGTCAATCATTGATTCACACAGAAGTCCTGGAGGGAAGAACAAGCACAGTGCCAAAGAGTTTGTGTTCATTTTTACTTCAGTTGGTTTCTTCTTTGCAATCTACTGGTGTTGTCCCTTTTTTCTAAACCTCTGGCAATTTGATCTTAGCAGAGTCTGCTACAAGGCCAGTTTCTGATTATTTGTACGTAATTCTCCACTTATGACCACAATTGAACCCAAATTTCAGTTGCTAAGGAAGATAGCTATGAGGGGATTTTTCCCTCAAGTTAAGACCTTCCTTGACACAGTTGTGAAGAGAATTGCTGCAGTTGTTAATGTCAGGATTCTGGCAGTTATTCCAATTAAATCATGAGCTTCGAGCCACACTCCCAAAACTAAAGAGGATTTCTTTGATGTTAACATTCTACATCTAGCACTAACCTGGGCATGCATAGCCAACTCTGAGATACGTAATTCACTGTCACTCTTGATCCTGCTTTTCCCCCCACCCCTCTGGGTGTATCATCCAATGAAAAATGTCCATAACCAATAGAGTCACTAATCATGCTCTCCAATTAGATTTTTGCACAGCAGAAGCTTCAGTCATCTAATCAATCTTTGAAGAAAATATGAATGGAATGTACTTTCGATTCCACACTGTTTCCTGCTCTTTGAAACTCCCCCCCCTTCTTTCTGTTGTCAACTATAAAATGTGTACACAAAATGTTTTATGACTTGACAGTTAAATTGGTAACACAGTTGTTAAGAAGTGAATCTGGCTTCCCCACTGACTTTGCTCATCAGAAAGCCACAAAAGGGAATCGCATGACCTTGGGACCCTGCAACCATCATAAATATGAGCCAGTTGCCAAGAGTCCAAATGATGTGACTGTGGGGATGCAGCAGGAGTTGCTAAGTGTGAAAAACGGACGTAAGTCACTCTTTTCAGTGCTGTTGTAACTTCGAAAGGTCACTAAATGAAAATAAAACAAAATTCTTTATTGGCCAAGTGTGATTGGACCCACAAGGAATTTGCCTACTGGGCCTCAGGGAAGCCTCTTGGTGAGGTAAATACATCAGCGGGGGGAGGGGGGATCAGTTCAGGGGTGGGATGCTACCAGTTCAGCCCAGTTCTACAGAACCGGTAGTTCTGAAGAGCAGCTGACACCAAACTGGTTTGCCAATCTGCCTGGGCTCTTGGCTGTCCTTTATTTCCTGCTTTTTCAACCGGCACAGCTGAGGTTGAAAAATCAGGAAAGAAGAGGATTTTCAAACGCTGAGCACCTGCCCTTCCCCTCCCCGCCAGAGGTGATATTCAGCAGTGCTGGCCAGTTCTGGAGAACCAGGAGTGGAAATTTTGAGTCATTCAGAGAACCGGCAAATCCCACCTCTGACTGGCCCTGCCCCCATCTATTCTCTGCCTCCCAAGTCCCAGCTGATTGGTTGGGTCTTCTTTGGTTGTCCTGCATCGGAGAACGGAGCTGGAAAGCAGGTCGGGGGGGGGATGGGATTTTGCAGTATCCTTCCCCTGCTACGCCCACCAAGCCACATCCACAGAACCAGTAGTAAAAATTTTTGAATCCCACCACTGCTCCCTGCCCACTCACTCTTTACCTGGCTAACTTGCCTGTCAAGTTGCTATTTTTCCTTTTTTTTCTTCCCGACCATTAGCTGTTCTGCTGTGCTGGGAGATTTAGATTAGCTAGAAAGCACGAAATCATTGCATTTCTTGCTTTCTAGCTAATCTAAAAGCAGAGCTGAACCTTCCTTAGGACTGAAGCTTCTATATTTCAGGGCAGACTCAGGCAATAGATTGGAGAATGATAGATCTCTAAGTGAATCTGTGATTCTGTGAGCAACTCAATCTGCCTGCCTGCTTCGCCTGATTTTGGGTTAAAAGTTGTTCTTTTTTAAATAAAAAAATCAATGTTTACATAAATATTTACAACATTTACATACAAACCACGCCCAGCCAGTCACATGACCACCAACCCACACCCACAAATTAGGCCATGCCCACAGGACCGGTTGTTAAGACATTTGAATCCAACCCTTGGATCCACTGTGCTGCGCGATTAAGATTAGCTAGAAGGCAAGAAATCTGATGATTTCCTGCACAACTGATAGTTGGAAATATCGTTTTGGCCATTTTTTTTATTACCTGATTGACCGAACTGGGCCGAACCAGTAGAATACCACCTCTGGGAGAAAGGGAAAACTTTTAGCTTTTAATTAGGTGAAAACCATGGGAACTTTCGGAGTCGGCTTTCACCATTCACGCCAATATGATGTGTCCAATAAAACTGTTCTTTGAGAAATTTTCCTGTCTCAGAGTTCTACTTTCTATGGGTGCATTACTTTGAACCCTGACAGCAGTATTGCAGGCTGGCTCTGCTCACTGCCAGGAATTCAATCCTGACCGGCTCAAGGTGGACTCAGCCTTCCATTCTTCCAAGGTTGGTAAAATGAGGACCCACATTGATGGGAGCAATATGCTGACTCTGTAAACCACTTAGAAAGGGGCTGTAAAGCACTGTGAAATGGGTATATAAGTCTAACTGCTGTTGCTAAGTGCTAAATGCCAGTTTTGGCAAAACTATTGTAAAATGCAGTTATGTGACCACAGGACACTGCAAACGGCCATAAATGTGAGCCTGTTACTGAGCCCTCTTGCTTCTGTTTCTTTTAAGAGCCATGGTGGCAGAGGGTTAGAATGCAGTATCGCAGGCTAATTCTGCCAACTGCCAGCAGTTCAATTCTGACCGGCTCAAAGCTGACTCAGCTCAAAGTTGACTCAAAGTTGACTACTAATCCTTCTGATTAGTAAAATGAGGACCCAGATTCTTGGGGGAATGTGCTGACTCTATAAACTGCTTAGAGAGAGCTGTAAAGTATTATGAAGCGATGTATAAGTACTATTGCTCTAGTGCTGTCACCTTACCTGAATATCCAGGGTTGCAGAGACACTGGAAACCATGTTCATCAGATTGGCAGCTCTGGGACCCGGGTCGGTGGCAAGGCTGGGAGAAGCAGGCATCCACCACCCCCTGACACCTTTCTCCCACATATCCAGGGGGGCAGATGCACAAAAACCCCTCAGGCTGAGCCACACAGGTCCCACCATAGTAGCAGGGAGGGCTGGCTAGAGAGCAGGGATCCAGGTGACAATTGGGTCCTGGAAGGACAAAAAGAACCATCAGATTTCTCTGTTCTTCACCCACACAGTCAACCTCATTAGTTTTCATTTTGTTTTAGGCAAAAAGTCCTTTTCATTAAAATGATGAGAGGCTGGGTTGGGAGAAACAGTAGGGGTCCAAACTGGCAACACAGTTGTGTGATCAAAGCAAAAAGAGCGGCTCTAATACAGTGTTTCCCAACATCAGCCATTTTAAGCTGTATGGACTTCAACTCCCAGAATTCGCCAACTGGGGAATTCTGGGAGTTGAAGTCCACACAGTTTAAAATGGCTGACATTGAGAAACATTTGATCACTCCAGTAAATCACTCTGGGTGGATACAAAATACTTATATCCATAAGAGATCAATTATCAGTGATATATTATTTTATATAGTGATATATATCCCCCCTTGGGGAGTGTCCTGCAAGCATTGGTTCTTTTGTATTGTGTGGGGTACATACTCCATTTTCCTGGGCTGACGTGGCAGCTCATTCCCAGCCTCATTTGGGGCATAGAATTTATTACCTCAATTTATCTTAATACGGGATATTCCACCCCACCTGGGCTTGACTCCCCACCAGGTCTTCTGCCACTGATTGTAGGAGGTGGTTAATTGTTCCTGTTGGCTCTGTGTGTTTTGCTCAGGCCTACACAAATCTCTCCCTCACCTTTTGTTCCTGGCGGACACAAGCATCGAAAACCGTCTGCCATCTTGGTACAGGTTCCTCCATTGAGACATTTTTGTGTTGGCGGGCACTGGAAGAAGAGAGTGGTCAGCAGTTTCATCACTACAGTCCTCAACTTACAACAATTCATTTAGGGACCGTTCAAAGTCACAATATCAGTGAAAAAAGTGACACATTACCATTTTGCACACTTACAACCACTGCGGCATCCCCATGGCCACATGTGTCAACTAAAAAAATACTTTTTTGGTCTTTTTAGTTGCCAGTAGAAAGGGAGTGGGGGGAAAGCAGTGCATGCCTTAAATGCTTCAGATAATCACTTTGGCAACCGAAGTTTCTGGCGCGCAAAATTATTACTGGAGAGCATGATTGATGACTCTTGGCTATGGATGTGTCTCATTGGAGAATATATATCCAGGGGGTGGGGGGAAGACCAGGGTCAAGGGTGAAATTAATGATGTGTCAGAGTCTGCTGCAACTAGGAAACACTGACATATTAACTCCTAATAAATCAATCTTTTTTTACTCTGAGAGATGCGGCTAGAGACTTATGATTTGAATGGGGGTGCATGTTGGAGTCCTGACAGTGTGATCCTTGCGACTGACTTATATGATGATGGTTGCGAGGTCTTGGAATGTCGTGCCAACACTTTTGCAACCTTCTGACAAGCAAAGTCCATGGGGAAGCCAGATTCAGTTAACAACCGTGTTACTAACCTAACAACTGCAGTGATTCACTTAACAATGGTGGCAAGAAAAGTTGTAAAATGGAGCAAAACTCACTTAACCACTTAGCCACAGAAATGTTGGGCTCAGTTGTGGTTGTAAGTCGAAGACTACTGTCAGCAGGAATAAAATCCGAGCACCCTGGACCTGGGACCACAGTATTTAAGCAAACGAGTCCAATTCAAGTATCACTTACAGAAGTCTGGTCAGTTTCTCCGAGGACACGTCCAGCAAAGGGGAGCCTGTTTCCCTTGTCTCTTGGTTCCACTGTAGACCTAATCTTAGGATTAAGATGTTTTACCTGAAATTTAAGCCAAATTGAGCAACACAAACGACTGGAAAGAAAGTCAAAAAAAGGACTGGAAATGAGGAACCGGGTATGTTCCTGGGTGGAGCAGAGCAAGTATAACCAGGGGTGGGCTTCAAACATTTTAGCAATGGTTTCTCTGCCTGGTTGTTGGGTGAGTGTGGCCATGGTGGGCATGGCCTAGTTGGCCTCCTACACCATGGTGTAGGAGGGGGCATTTTTGCCCTCCCTGGCTCCAGAGGCTTTCCTCAAGCCTCCAGGAGGCTGAAAAGGCCTCCCTGAGCTCCAGAGACTCTCTGGAACCTGAAAATGGGCCCATTTCTGGCTTTCCTGAACTTCTGGGAGGCCCATTTTTCTCCCTCCCTGAGCCTCTGCACCCACCCTGCACTTACCTGCATCCAAAATGGGCCACGTGGGGACTCCTGGGAGGGGTGGGGTGAGTGGGGTCAGCCAGGAGTGGGATTTGGGGGTTGTCTGAACTGTGCAGAATCTTAGCTAGGGGCTCTCCTGAACCCCTATGAACCCCCAACAACCCAACCCTGAGTATAATATCACCAACCCCATGCATTTGTAACAGATGCTTGCTTTGCAGACCAACATCAAAGCTCCTTGAATGGATTTCCTTGCAATGCCATTTTCTCTGCTCATCCTTGGAGGGGCAGGTATGGTTAAAAGGGTTCAGGGGTGGAATTTGGCTGGTTTGGACCAGTTTGGGCGAACTGGGTGTTAAATTTACATCTGGTACGCCAAACAGGTAGTTGAACCAACTGGCTGGCCTTGCTCACCCCACCATTCCCCTCCCAGGAGTCTCCACATGGCCTATTTTGGATGCAGGTAAGTGCAGGGTCCGTGTGGAGGCTCTGGGAGGGTGAAAAACAGCCCTCCTGGAACTTCCGGAAGTCCAGAAATGGGCCTGTTTCCAGCTTCCTGAGGGCCTTCAAAGCTCGGTGGAGGCCATTTTGTCCTCCCAGAGGCCTGAGGGAAGCCCCTGGACTCTGGGGAAGGTGAAAAATGGCCCTCCTGTAAGTTCCGGAAGTCCGGAAATGGGCCTGTTTCCAGGTTTCAGAGGGCCTCTGGAGGTCGGGGAAGGCCATTTTTGCCCTCCCAGAGGCTCGGGGGAAGCCTCTGGAGCCTGTGGAGGGCAAAAAACGAGCCTCCCTGAAGTTCCAGTAGGCCATGTCCACCATGGCCATGCCCAGCCCAGCAACCAGGCAGAGAACCAGTTGCTGGGATTTTTGAATACTACCCTTGATCGGGTTGTATTCCCTCCTTGAGACTTTCAAGGGGCTATCACAGTGATGGCAAAGCTGTGACACATGAGTCAGAAGTGACACATCCTGTTTGGGTGACAGGCCAGCAATCATGCACACCCGACCATTATTTTCAAAAGCGTGTTCTCATGCAATTTTTGGAGGTCATGGAGGCTGTGTTGGCGAATGGGGTACACTCTTGTGTGGCCTCCAGAGCCTCTAAAAATTGTGTGCGAATGGGACATTGCCTTTGTACAATTTTTGGAGGCTGTGGAGGCCACCTGACAATGAGGTGGCCTCATTGTACAGCCTTCAAACCCTCCGGAATTTGTGCAAGAAGACTGTGTTCTCATGCAACCTCCAGAGCCCTGGAAATTAGTTTGTTTTAGCTATATGTCATTTTTGTGATTATTTGACATTTCTTTATAAAGTACATAGCAGGAGCCACGGTGGCGCAGGGGTTAGAGTGCAGTACTGCAGGCTACCTCTGCTGACTATCGGCTGCTTGCTATTTGGCAGTTCAAATCTCACCAGGCTCAAGGTTGACTCAGCCTTCCACCCTTCTGAGGTAGTTAAAATGAGGAGCCGGATTGTTGGGAGCAACGTGCTGACTCTGTAAACCACTTAGAGAGGGCTGTAAAGCACTGCGAAGCAGTATATAAGTCTAAGTGTTTTTGCTGTTGCTCGTACCACACAATTTGACTCTTTCTTTTTATATAAATGATCTTATAGAGAATTCTCTTTTGTTTGGGGAAGTGGGGAATGACACACCAGCAAAGTTAAATTAGGCATTTCCCAACATTTTGAGATGCCGCCCCTCACTGATCTATCAGGTAGATGCCATCACCCACCTGATAGATGAGATTGAGCAACCATTTGTCTGAAATGATATAGGATTTCCTGATTGAGCTGAGGGTGGGACTAGAAGACTTCCAAGGTCCCTTTCCAGCTCTGTTATTCTGTTACCTCTGTGTTCTAAACTCACCTGGCAACCACCTTCTCCGCTCTGCTCCGTGCAGTTGTCTCTGTTCTGCTTGGTCCTGTGTTGGCATCGGGGGCCACTCCATCCTGGAGGGCAGAGGCAGTGGGGTGCAGACTCCTTCACTCTGCATTGGCCTCCGTTCTTGCAGGCATCTGAGGCATGTGGCAGAAAGAAACAAATAGGGAGACCCAAGTCGACAGGCATTTAGCTCAGGAAGGGTTTTGAGATGCCACCTGCTCATTCAAGAGCATTCTGCAATGTGTGGGGGAAATGCCACAAATTTAGAATTTCAGCATTTGAGCCTTTCTAGTCAGTGATACAGCCTCATTTCCTGGCTATATTGCTAACTAGCTAAGTATTTTGTTCCTAAAAGGTAAAGGTTCCCTTCACACATCCGTGCTAGTCGTTTCTGGCTCTAGGGGGCAGTGCTAATTTCCGTTACAAAGCCGAAGAGCCAGAGCTGTCCGAAGATGTCTCTATGGTTATGTGGCTGGCATGACTAAATGCCGGAGGCACACGGAATGCTGTTACCTTCCCTCCAAAGGTGGTTCCTATTTTCCTACTTGCATTTTTACATGCCTTCGAACTGGCAGAAGCTGGGACAAGTAACAGGAGCTCACTCCATTATGCAGTGCTAGGGATTCGAACCGTTGAACTGCCGATCTTTCTGATCGACAAGCATCTTAGCCACCGTGCAAAACATAATCACCAAACCGGTAGTAACACCGGTTGAATCCCACTCCTGGTGTAGCATCACATAAAGCAGGTTTTTTTTCAAACTGAGCTATATCGGTGGACTCCCAGAATTCCTCAGTCAGCATGGAGTTGAAAGTCCAACCAGAGGTGGCATTCAGCAAGTTCTGACCAGTTCTGGAGAACCGGTAGCGGACATTTTGATTAGTTTGGAGAATTGGCAAATACCACCTCTGACAGGCCCCGCCCCCATCTATTCTCTGCCTCCCGAGTCCCAGCTGATTGGCTGGGTCTTCTTTGGTTGCCCTGCAGAGGAGAATGGAGCTGGAAAGCAGGTTAGTGGGGAGGGGAGGGAATGGGATTTTGCAGTATATCCTTCCCCCTGGAGTGGGGAGGGAATGGAGATTTTACAATATCCTTCCCCTGCCACACCCATCAAGCCACACCCACAGAACGGGTCGCAAAAAAAATTGAATCCCACCACTGGGTCCAACCATCCTAAAAAGTTGCCCAGTTTGAAAAAACACTAACATGATATATAATATAAAAACACTAACATTCTATATAATATAAATATTCCAAAAACTGTTAACGTGTGCTTTTGCAGGGCAACAACATGTGAGAGAATTGGTTAAGAGTGCAGAGCTGCTGGTGCTGCTAGATACTCACAGTCTGAGCAACGGTCTAGAGTAACCTGGCATTTGGGTCCTGAATAACCTCTGGGGCAGAGGCAACGAAAACTTCCAGGGCTGTTAAGACAAGTTCCTGAATTCAAACAAGGGCTTGAAGAGCATTCGTCTGCATCTGCATCGCACGCTGCCCCTGTGAGGGACGGAAGAGTCAATGATCCGGGGAGGAGCAGTTGTGCCTGAGAGCTGCTGGGCCGCCCAAAGGAGGAACTGACAGATTCAGACTGTTGTTACCTACGTAGCCGCTGGGGCAGATGCACTGGAAGGATCCCTGGCGGCTCAAACAAGTAGCCCTCTGGTGGCATGGGCTGGAATGGCAAGCATTCGCCTCTGCCTCGCACATCTGGCCAGTCCATCCAGGTGAACAGGTACAAAGCGGTCTTGGAGAAAAGAGGGAGGGGGAGAGAGCAAATTGTTTTATTTTATATTTTATTTTTCCATTTGTTATTTTATTTTATTATTTATTCATTTTGTTTTAGATGTTAGATTATTT
Source organism: Laticauda laticaudata (assembly GCA_004320025.1). Lineage (NCBI taxonomy): Eukaryota > Metazoa > Chordata > Lepidosauria > Squamata > Elapidae > Laticauda > Laticauda laticaudata. The sequence continues at coordinate 56,525 of BHFT01026463.1, forward strand.
TAGATTATTTTATATTCATTTTATTTTTATTTTAGATTTTATTTTATTATTAATTTTATTTTTAATATTTTAAAATTTTTTGATATTTTATTTTTATTTTATTTGATATTTTATTATTAATCTTATTGTGTATTATTTGATATTTTATTTGATATTTGGATATTTGGATATTTGACATTTGACATTTTATTTTTATTTGAAATTTTATTTTACATTTTTATTTGATATTTTATTTTATTAACAGGTTACACAGTGTCCTATCTCATGGCCATGGTGAACCTGAAACGGTTTTGGTTAGCCTTATTCTTGAGCTGTGATGGCGAATCTATGGCACACGTAGCCAAAAGTTGAACCCCAGGCAAACTTACCTCACTGCACATGCGCGCGCCTCCCAGCTGATTTTCGGCCCTTTTTTGGCCTCTCAGAGGCTTGAGGGAAGTTTCTGCAGCCTTTGGAGACCGAAAAACAGGCTCATTTCATCACTTCCTGTATTTCTAGAAATACTAGAAGTGATGAAACAAGCCCATTTTTCGGCCTCCAAAGGCTGCAGAGGCTTCCCTCAAGCCTCTGGGAGGCTGAAAAAGGTCTGAAAATCAGCTGGGAGGCACACACACGTGCAGTGCAGGTAAGGGGGAGGTGGGGGGAATCACACCTGCATGTACAGGAGGTGTGGGGGGTGCATGCATTGCCTTCTGGGTGCTGGCATGCAAGCGAGAGTGTAATTTTTGGCACAGGAGCCCAAAAAGGTTAGCCACCACTGTTCTACAGGAATTTTGTAATATTATTGCAGAAGAATGACAGTGAAATCACAGCTTCACAGACCAAATTGGGGAGGGGGTTTATGTCATCTGCAGGTCTTTATGAAAGGCCAGCCTACTCCCATTGCAAGTTGCCTGACTTAGCTCCTAATAGGATGCAAATTATGCAAATTAGGTCATGCATGGCTATTTATGTAATTATGCTGTGATACAAATTATGTTAATTGACACAAATGATTAAGGAGGGCTATTTGCATAAAGACGCTGCGATGCTAATTAAAGGGAATTGTGCCAATAAGGTGCATTTGTTTCATATCTCTTTTAAAAGGCTTGACTGGACTCGTTCAGCAGGTTTGATATCCGTTAAGCTAGAGAGAGCATTAAATGGAGATTTTATTCTAGGATTTGGGAAGATAAAATTATATATATCGGTAGTCCTCTATTTACGACCATCATTGGTGTTCTGACCCAGGCTTAGCAGAACCAAGAAACAGACTCCTTGTCCCAAAAAAACCCCTCTTTATTTAGTTCCTGTGAATTCATGGCATTCACACACAGAAAAGTCCCTTCAATAATCCTTCCAGGGGTTAATTCAAGTACAGACATATTGGTGGCCGAGAGCTTCCAGTTGCAAAGCTGTAAATTAATTCCTGGCAAGGAGTCTGTGAGTCTCCTTGCAGACAGTTGATCATTTGCGTCCTTTTAGAGGGTGGTTGAGGGCACTTAGAAATTTATGTCATTGTCACCTGATTAATGCAAATGCACAGATAAAAATTCAAGTGGCCTCAATGACTCTCTGCAAGGAATATAAATCCTTCCATTCCCCACCATCCAGTCTTAGCTAAAGATGCTTCTTGGATGAGAAGTGAAACGTCTTCAAAGAGAAAAAACAAGAAAGTGCAGTTGCCTCCTGAAAAAAGCACCTTTGGGACAACCATGACCTGGATGAATGAGAATCCCTATAGACTTTTGGTGTATTCTAGTTCTCAGAGTTAGAGGGAAGGCGGAGAGAACTCCACTGAGACTTGCAGGGTTCTGTTCCTATAACCTTATAATAAATGTACATTTATTTTACTTTAATAAAAGTACTATCAACTCATAAATAATTCCTATCCCTGTTTCCAAGTTGCCATAAGGAGGAGGGGGGAAAGGCCTGAGGGCGCAGTGTGGCAGATGAAGGCCATAAGCACATTCCACGCTTATCTTGTGGAGATTATAGCCTAGGCTACTGGATCTTCTGCCCTTAAAATGTGTGATTGATGACACTCAGCCCGTGTTTTGTTGGAGAATCTGATTTGTGACACACCCAGCAGAGTTGGGGGAAACAGGGTAATAGATGATAGTAAATTATGTCTCAGAGTTAGTTTCATATGGGTTAGTGCCGGACATGTTGCTCCTAATAAATCTTTTGGATTCTTTTGAAGCTTGGTTGAGGCTCATGATTTATTAGGGCAATTGTTGGAACAAGTACATTTATATTTACATGCATGACTTTGGTTTCCTAGTCTGGTCTACCTTGAAGAACTGACAGGTCCATCCTTACCCGGATTCTGTTCCATGGCAACTGCCTCCATTAAGGCACTGAAATGCCCAACAAGGGTCAGTGAATTCCTTGCAGAGAGGTCCTGTGAATCCTGGAGCGCAAACACAGGTGAAGGAGCCGGGAACATTCACACAGGTTCCATGCTTGCAAGGGGCACCACGACAGAAATCAACATCTCTCTCACACTGAAGTCCCTCGAAACCTGGGGACAAAACGTTGACACCATCAATCTTCTTCTGCATTTTATCTGACCCTTATCCAAAGCTGCCCCAAGTCAGAAAGCTCAGGCTGCCCCAGGAACTGATGATGATAGAGGTCTACAAAGGAATTATTGAGTCTGTCATTTATATCTCTGTAACCATCCGGTTTGGCACAGCTACCAAACAGGACAGGCAAACAAACTTCAATGGAGACTTAGGACTGCAGAAAAAACAACTGCAACCAGCTTGTCTTCCATTGAGGACCTGTATACTGCAGGAGCCAGAAAGAAGGCTGTGAAAATTTTTTACAGATTCCCTCACATCCTGGACATAAGCTGTTTCAACTTCTTCCCTCAAGATCACACTAAAACAACAAAAGACAATTTTCTCTCCATGCTATTGCTCTGCTAAACAACTGTAGTAAGCTCCCCCCTCCGGTTAAATATTCTTTATTCTTAAAATTAAGAGAGGCAGAATGTTCTATTTCCCCAAAGGAGAAATGGAGAAACATGTTCTTAAAGGCAGAAAGCAATCTTTTTTTAAATTTTTTAATTTTTTTTTATTGCACATTTTCCAACATTTACACCAATTTTCAATCTTTACAGTGTTTCAGTATCGATATCACTCATATTTATTAGTATTTTCATTTTTCTTCCTTTCTTCTTATATACTATTCTTATAATAATATTCTTACACAAATATTTTGCCTTTTCACAAATATCTACATATATATAATTCCTGTCAATCTTAAGTCACCTTTATCTATAATCTTTACATCTATTCTCTAACCCCTCAGACTGTGCTGTCCAGACAGTATATAACAATGAGAATTGAGATAGTTAAGTTAGAATGTTAGCTGTCCCCTTAAGGGAATGCCTCATGGTAAATGCAGTTAATGCATCCTGGGAAATGTAGTTCATGTCATGTGGTCACATCTGTAATCCTGATTGGTCACTGAATTGACCCTTGGTTGGGTTGGGGAGATTCCTTCACTCTTGCCTGGACCCCAGCAGTGTGCTGGTGCCTCACCCCCTTGCTCCTTCATTATGGGATGAAAAGATCACTATCCTTTTACACTGTGCAAAGATTTGGACATTAAGATGAATTTTGACATAACTGTGAGTTATATTTGAGGATGCCTGGTGATCCAATAAAGAAATTTTGTATGGAAGCCTTCATAGAGGTTAATCAGTCTATCTTTATATTCAGCTAGTAATTAAAGGACAGAACACAATCATGTGCCCCAAATAATGTAATATTCTGTTTCTTCCTTATCTTTTAACTCCATTGTTAATCTGTCTGTTCCATCCGGAAAGAAGTTGTGCGAGAGCGGGTTCCAACAGCAAACTCTTTATTTAACTCAGTAAGCAATGGTACGGAACGAGACCCCAAGCCACGGCAGCCCTTTATATAGCAGCTTGCTCATGGCTTGTGGCCAATGACACCACTTTAAGTGTTCCCGCCATCTGGCGGGCCAATCGGATTGGTTCTCTAATGGCCAATACAAAGAGATGTTAAATCGCGGTCACCCGCCCCAACAGAGCGTATCCCATACTGTATGACCGAATTGCTCGCGGGGACGCAATCGATTTTGTGCGGTTCTCTAATGCCAATCCGAGAAAACGCCTTTTTGGCCAATCAGAATAGGGAACTTGGAGCCTACCAAGTTCTATACATAACACCCATCCCCCCTTAGTTCAGTCCAATGTGCATCACGTAGTCACCAGGTAGGTGGGGCTTTTTCGAGTCTGGTTTGACCTGCGCAGCTCAGTGTCATCAGCGTAGTCTTCGAGCAGTTCGGACAGGATCGCTGTCTCTCTGTTCTTTCTCCATGGAATCTCCTGGAAGGGTGAGTTAGCCTTGCCGTTTCCGCTGAGTCTCTTGGGCTGGTTGAGATGGCTCCGCCGCTCCTCCTGGTTTGTCCAGGTTGGTCGAGCTGGCCTGGCTGTCTCTTTCCAGGAAGGCCTCGCTTCGTTTTCCTGCTCCTGGACTTCTCATTTGGGGTTCATCTAACCATGAGGTCTCTTTTTGATTTGTTTGTTGTTCTTGTTATGATGGGAGGTTCATCTCTCCCTTTTTTATTATTGTTATTTCCCCCCTCCTCGTTATTTTTTGGTCAGTATTTATTTTTGGCTCTGATGTGTTTTTTGCATTTGAGGGTGCGAGAATGAAGCTGGTCGAGTGCCGCTTCCATTCTCTTCCGCCGTCTAGGAATAGTCGGTAAGACTGGGGGTCTGAATCTGGGATGATCGTGGCTAGAAGCCACAATGGGTCCCCGGTGAGGTTTTAAGCATAGACCAGGTCGCCTATCTCAAATGCACAGTATTTGCTGGAGGGTCGGGGGGGTTATCCCAGGTATAAGTGGGGTACAGTCTGTCGAGGTAGGAATGCAGTTTCCTACCCATTAGGAGTTCTGCTGGGCTTTGTTTGGTGTGTTGCTAGGAAAAATGTGCTGCAGGGTGGTAGTTGGTTTTAGTTTTACTTGCACATTCCCTGTCCATTCTATCCAGCCCCTCCTTAGTGTACCGAACCATGTGTTCTGCTCTGCCGTTTGCAGCTGGATGGGCCGCGCCGTTAAAAGCATGTTGGATACCTAAATACTGCTCGAATGCTAATGCTTTAAACTGGGGCCATTATCCAACACCAGTACATCAGGCATCCATGCATGGCGAAAAGTTTGTCTAGCTGTTTCATTACTGCCTTGGTGATTGTGGAAGCATAAGGATGACTTCTAACCAGTTCGAGTAGGCATCCACAAACTATTAAAAAGGTGTTGCCTTTTGTCGCCCAGCAAAGTCAATTATGTAGTCTAGACCATGGACCCTGGGGAGTTTCCCATTCCCTAACTGGTGCCTGTGGCGGGTAGGCCTCGATTTTTGACAGTCATGGCATGTTGCCACCCAATGTCAAAGTCTTTGTCCAGCCCTGGCCACCAGACGTAACTCCTGGCCAGGGCTTTCATTTTGACTATGCCTGGGTGTCCCTCGTGCAACATGCACAGAACATCTTCCTGGAGTCTGTTTTGGTATCACCCCCTGTCACCCCATAAAATGCAACCCCTTCTCGATAGACAGTTCAGTCTGTCAGGTGCGAAATTGCTTAAAAGTCTCAGTTTTGTTTTCTTCCGGCCAGGCCCTTACCTACCAAATTTAGGATGCTAGCTGTCAAAGGGTCTTTTGTTGGTGGGCTCTCGCGGACGTCCGCGGCAGTAACGGCAGGTTCGGGCAGGTCTAGAGTTAAGTTGTAGATGATGGTGAGCTAGGTTCTCTTCTGTGATGGGCAGTGGGAAGGCTCAAGACATTCGGCATGGGTTATGGTCTTTCCTGGGGCAGTGAATCCAGTGTGTAGGAGTAGTCCAGCAAGGAATTCAGACCACCTCGTCATTCTAAGTGACAGAATGTTCGGGGTTTGGCTGTTACCTGCTTCAGGAAATTCCTAAACAGGGCTGTGATCAGTGATGATCGAAAAAAGTTCTACCGTGACGGACTTCCATGCAATTCGTTTTGACCTCCAGGCGATGATTGCGAGGGCCCTTCTCTGTCGAGTGGCTAGACAATGCGTCTGACTTATAGGAAACGCGTCATTGATAGAAATGCGACTGGTGCCTACTCTTGCCATCTGCAGCTTTGTATGGCCTACAGGATGGCCACACTGTAAAAATTTATGAGACCTAGGCATGCTGAAAGGTCCAGTTTTCTGTCCTAGGTTCTAGGTGCGTCTTTGATTGCCTTTGATCTTTTTTTCGGTGGAGTGTATGCCTTGTTAATCTATTAAGTGGCCCAGGAAACTCGACCTGGGTGGGTGGCTAGATTTACATTTCTCTTGCTTTACCTTGAGGCCTGCGTCTCTAAATCTTCTAAAACTTCCCCTTAAATTCTGCTCTCTAGTTGGTTGGGGCTTTTGCTGAGACACAGCAACATCGTCAAGTAAGGGACGACTCCCTTGATTCCAGTTTAACAGGTGCTCCATGAGGCTTTGGAACATGGCCTTGCGGTCAACGCTAACCGCTGAACTTCTGCGAGATGGTTACACTTGAATCCCTCTATGTGTCACAATACTCTGTGCCTCTGCAGAGTAGTGGGTCAATGGTAGTTGTTGGTACACCTATGCAAGATCAAGCTTCGCAAAAATTTTTCCTCCCCTATAGGGAATGCAATAAGTGTTGCACTACTGGTACTGGTATGCGCTTTGTTGGAGCGCATGGATAGGGTGCCTTATAGTCTCCACAGATGCACACTGACCCATCTGGTTTTCACAGGAAGTCACAATGGGTATTTTCCCACCTAGCATGCCGGTCGATTGGCTCTAACACCCCATGATGCTATTAATTTGTTTAGTGTTCATCAATTTTTGGTTTTAAAGCAAACGGGACACATCTGGCTTTTAATGGATAGGGGCTATTTTCGGGTCGAGGCTAAAAGAAATTTGTGGTCCCCTTGTACTTGCCTAGGGTCCCATCAAAAACATCTTTGTAATTCTTGTGGCAGGCTCTCCTCCCAGTTGACTACCGGCAACTGGTTTAATCCCAGTCATCCCGATTCCCAGGAGCACGAACCATTCGATCGCCTAGCAGACTGGGGGCGATCACGATTGATGATGGTCAGAGGCAAGATTCGGCACATGTTCTTAAATTCAATGAGGAATGTCCAAGGCCCACTACCAGGATTCGATTTCGCTGGATAGTCTTTTTAAATCAGTTTTTTTTTTTGTAGTTACTTTTGTTTAAATGTCCAAGTATTAGGCACCAGATGGTGTTTCCAGGATACCATAGATAGAAAAAGATCTGGAGTCGACTGTCCATTCACAGGGCTTCCCTTCGATGTTCACCTCTATCCGGACCTTCTTCCTGTTTTCTGCACCTGGCATTTCTGATGGTTACCGTCTGTGGTGCGTTTCCTCTCTCTGTCACTGGTTTCTTTTACTTTCGGTTTCCATCTGTTTCTGGCTTGTCTTTTTCATGTCTGGGGGGTGGTGCTGCCGCGTCTTTTAGGACTATAGCCTCTTTTATTGTGTTCGGCAGACCTTTTCGAGTGCCCGCCATATTGTTAACAAGCCCCTTGACAGATTGCGTCTAGGAACCTGCATTCAGCTCGCCGGATGGTTGCCCCACATCCGCCACAACTGAAACTCCCGCCTGTTTCTTCTCTTTTCCCACCATTTCTTGTCTGATTGGAGAGTCTATGGGACATCTCAATTTTTCATGCATCGGGTGTCCAATCTGGGAATTCGAGATCTTTCGTTAGTGGGCGCAGTTGCTTCTTGAACTGCCTCCCTCTTTGCTTCCCTCTGCTTCTTCTCTCTGGCTTTTAGTTGGCAATCTGGAATCCGCATTCAATTGAGTGCATGGTGGCTGCTGACTTCTTTGCTGCTTATGGCGGGGTTGCATTCTGCAAATAGCCTCGGCCACGGTTTATGTGTTGGTCTATTCAGAGAACTACTCTGAAGTGTAGTGTCCTTCAACCCGAGGACCACCGGCGGTCCCTCATGGCCTCAGATCCATGTTCTGGAACTCGCAGGCGCTCCGATGTATCCTCAGGGCTGCTACAAAATCTCCGACAGTTTCATCTTTCCTTCTGGTCTTCTTGTAGAACTTGTGTCTTTTTATCAAGTTGGGAACCACAGGCACATAATGTGCTCTGAAGCATTCATTTTCAGGTTCAGGCCAAAGCATCTGTTTGCACATCTTCTTGGTTTAGCCAGCACCTTCGCCAGTTTTAAAGATGGCTTGGTCCGCAGTATGTGAGGAAGACAGCCCCTCTTCCTTTGGTCAGATATTTCCTGCACTTCGTTGCTCTCCAAAACATTAGAAAGGCGATCGATATGACGGACTCTCAATCTCCTAATCCTCCTCATCAGGATTGAATGGTGCGGGCGGCGCATTGTTACCGGCCATCTCTCTCACTTGGTTCAGATCGCCGCGTGCTTCGGTCTTGTTCTTCTACGACGATCCCACCTTCATCACCAGTGTTCCGTCCGGAAAGAAGTTGCGCGAGACCGGGTTCCAACAACAAACTCTTTATTTAACTCTGTAAGCAATGGTACGGAACGAGACCCCAAGCCACGGCAGTCCTTTATATAGCGGCTTGCTCGCGGCTTGTGGCCAATGATACCACTTTAAGTGTTCCCGCTGTCCAGTGGGCCAATTGGATTGGTTCTCTAATGGCCAATCCGAGAACGGCCTTTTTGGCCAATCAGAATAAGGAACTGGGAGCCTACCAAGTTCCATACATAACACTGTCCATCTCCGTGCATTCAAGCACCTTTTTTATCACCTTCTCTTCTTTCTTCTCCAGTCTTTCTTAACAGCCTCCAGCAGATGCCTGAAGTATTTAGAGATGGATATTTTTTGCCTATTGAAAAAGACTGGGTCAACCTATTCATAAACAAAATACCTTCAGCTCCAGCTGATGGGATTAAGAATTTACACCCCATCCCAAATTCTAAGGAGAAGACGTGACCTCTAGGATAATAGGATTAACCCTAGAATAGCAAAAGACACAAGGCTCACTATATTGCACAACTCCCTGGAGCGTCTCAGAACCTTATAAAAATCCATCCATTCCTAAGCCAAGGGTTCAGCCACCCCAGAAACATGCTTCTGTCAATAAAGTTTCTGGAATCCAAATTCTTTCCTTGCAGCCAATCAGCCTCAATTTTATTTCTAGTGCCTTTCTCCCAGCTTGGAACCAAACCGGATTTTGCTTTCCACACAACTAATGTCAGGCTTTCAAGTGATGAAATCCATTTAAAAAGAAAAGAGCAAAGTCCATCTTCCAAAACAATTTATTTTATTTAGGAAAGCATCAAACTGGCAAAGTCTGTTCTAATGCCGGATCTGACACAACCTGGAATTACACCATATAATATTGGAAATTAGAAACAGCCCCCCCAAATCACATTCCCCAATAGAAGTAAATCAACATTGCCTGGTCTCAGCAAGGTCAGCTTTTGTTCCCACAGGAAGGAGAACCACCTAGCCTAAACAATTCTCTCGACCTCCACTCCTCCCAATTTAGGAATGTGGCAAGCCCAAAACCCTTCTCCCCATAACCAGCAAAGAGAAAGAAAGAAAAGGAGTATATAATAAGGCTAAATAAAATGGCTATGCATATGTCAATTTCGGGCTTGACACTAATTCCTACAACACTGTCTATGCCCTAGCATGTCGCACCACCTAGTAGGGCTGTGTTACCTATTATCCTTTTCACCTTTTCATTTTTCCTATTACCTAATTTCCTCAGTTTCTTATGATTATAACTTTGTTGTTTGTATCTCATGATTTAGGTTGATTGCCTTAGTTTATAAAAAGTGCAAAGAATATTCCAGTACTTCAGAGGTTGCCATAAGGAGGAAGGGGAGGTCAATTTCTTTACTAAAGGAAACCGTTGTCAGGACAAGAAACAATAGATAGGAACTAATGAAGGACAGAAGCAACCTGGAATTAAGGAGAAACTTCCTAACAGTGAAGACAATTAACCAGTGGGACAGCTTTGCCTTCAGAAATTGCAGGTGCTTCATCACTGGAGGTTTTTAAGAAGGTATAAGGGTCTCCTGCTTGAGCAGGTGGTTGGACTAGAAGACCTCCAAAATCCCTTCCAGCTCTATTCTGATTGATTTATTACACTATTATGTTGTTTGCTTATTAAGTATCTTGTGACTATCACTGATTGTTGTATCTTATGATTTATGCTGTTGCATTTGATGATTATGATCATGATTTATCACTGGTTGCTTGTATGTACACTGAGAGCTTATGTACTGGAGAGAAATTCCTTGTGTGTCCAATCACACCTAGCCAATAAAGATAATATATCTCTCTATCTCTCTATCTCTCTANTCTGTCTGTCTGTCTGTCTGTCTATCCATCTACCTACCAACCTACCCACCTATCTCTCAATTTACCTACCTACCCATCTATCAAAGATGGTGATGCAGTTTTCATAGAGAGGTGGTCTCCTTAATATTCTCCTTGCTGATACCCCCGCTCTACCGAAAATAAAATCTACCCAGAATAAAATCAGAAAAAGCTGGAAATAGGCAAAATATTCAGCCATACCCTAAGAGAGGGCCAGGATTAAATATTCATTTCAGCTCAGAATTACAACAGGCTTAAGACCTCCTGGAAAAATCTAAAAGAAATGGATTGATATCCTTAAACAATTCTTCAAAGTTTGATAAGGGCCATGGCCTGACCCCACTTGGAGACCTCACTAAAAATAGGGTGGGTTGTCACATAATCTAGCTGTCAGATCTGTCCAACAGTCATAAATCACTTTGTTCAATGAGGTTGTAGCTTTGAATGTTCACCAAATGAATGATTGTAAGCCAAGAATTACCTATTCTGCCCACACATTTTTATCTTTCTTGGCGACTTCAATCTACC
>BHFT01026465.1:0-26808 GCA_004320025.1 Laticauda laticaudata
GATTTTTCAAAGATTATGCTTAGAGGTTCAGCTATGGCAGTAGATAGCTTTTTTAAGAAGTAGGCACATATTCCATCCGGTCCAAGAGATAGAGATTATTTTAGATTGCGCAGTGCAATCTAATTTAATCTAATTATGCTGATTTACTTTTCTGCTTGCCCAAAGATTGATGGAAAACTTTTTTAATTACAGTTATGTGAAAGGCTTAGTAAGATCAAATATTTGGTTGAGAATTTGAGTATCCTATGTTGCTTATATGAGATCTATACAACTGATAGCCCAACAAATTGAATTCCTTTTACCAAGTAATGTGCTCCAGCATCTATGGTTTCCTTGGTTCATATTCAATTCAACTCCAAAGTATCAAGACAGTGTACAAGGGGGTCTCCCTTTTATCTGTACACTAAAAATATATGGTGATTGATTGAAAGTCATCTAATTGTTTTAGCTTCCCCTGCCTTGCTGTAACACCTCCTGCACCATTACATATTGAGGCCACAAATATGCTAGATTAAGCCTCAGTCCAACTGAACAGTAATTACAATTCTCCCATGAGCTGTTCAGAGCATTCAGTAGTGGGAGGTGCTTCAGTCTCTGCATGTCTCGGCTGGGCTTAATTTGTGGAATGCTCCTCCTGCCTCCACAGACTCCTCCCGCCAGTGTTCCCAATTTTGCTCAGCCTCGTTTGAGAACGCAGTGCTTTTTTTCTTCCGTTGTGCGAAAATAGGAGTGATTACTCAGATTTTGAAATAGTCCAGTTTGGTTTTCTTAGCTTTTACCTCAAGATGCACATTTATGATCTCCGAGTGTTACCTCTCTCCATCTGGCGTCAGAAGTCGTTGGTCATTTTCGGAGCGCGTCCCTTTCACGCCCTGAAGCGCGGGTGGTTTCGGACATGCTCAGCTCCCCTCAACTGCTTGTTGTTTTAATTTGAGGCTAGCCTATTGTTGTGCCAGGATGGTTTTTTCTTCCATCTGTATTGTTGGAGTCTTGTCTGCTGTTATTGACTGGAGTTGTTAATTATTTCTGTGTTCTTCTGTCTGTTTTTGTTGCTTTGATTGGCTGGAACACTCGGATTCTGGGTTGGGCTGTCAGTTGCAGCTTGGCTATCGCGTGAGAAGACGGCCATTATCTTATCAGGAAGCAGTTTCATCTGGTGCCTGTGGGCGGGGTGTTTGAGCTGGAGCATCAGAGGGAGTAGATGAACGACATAGGGTGATATATGTTTTTAAGTCTTTCGCGGTACTGTAATAGAATGCAGTTAGCCTTCCTTCTGTATGGCTATCCATATACCAATGAGCTGACTCCATTCAGTGGATATACCTATCTTACGTAGTATTATATGATTATCATAGCAGAAGTCCGTATCCACTTACTATATTATACGGGGGTATGTATATATATGTTATGGTTATATAGGGAGGTAGGTGTTTATACAGTATCCTCATAATGAATTCATATTTGAATATATGAATAATTCGAATCTAAAGTGGATTGAATGCCTGCTCTCTCAAATAGAAATGATCTCCCACACCACAAGCAGGCAAACACCTGGCCGAACTCAACCCTCTTACTCCAGCTCAAAACACCCGCCACCAGGCAGCCCCAGATGCAAACCTAGCGTTCGCTAATAGATTATCAGCCGTCCTTTTCATGTGAGCAAGCTGCAACTGTAAAGGCCCCAACATCGGAACAGAACTGTGCCCGAGCAATCAAAGCCACAAAACAGACAGAAGACAGCCAGAAAACCAATCAACAAACTCCAAGTCCATAAACACAGCAGACTCCCAACCAAATCAGATGTAGAAAAAACATCTGGCAACAACAATTAGCCCTGGCCTTCAGAATTTAAACAACGCTGTGGACCGCTGACCACATACAACTCCATACAGAAGCCTGATGAGCAGATGAATTCTGCATGAAGACGTTGCTACAAGCTTAAAAAGCACTACAATAGTGGAGATAACCGAAGGAAGCTGGAACCAGCACAATGGTAACGTACCCCGAACTTAAAAAACGACACATATATATGTATGTTGTATGTATAGATATATGAATTTGGTTGTAGCTAACTCTCTATGTAGAGGCCAGATCAGCTGTCTCATGGTCTGTTCATCTTCTACAGGATCTATATTGTATTTTATGTGTGTTTTGTGGTCAAGACGGTGATTTTGCTTTGCCGAAGCGTGGACTGCTCACGATTTAGTCAGAGGTGATAGTGCCTCATCGTTATGTGTTGTCTTGTCTGCCAGCATTGGTCTGGCAATTAGCGTTTTGCTGTGGAGTTATCTGTGCTGCGGTGTGTGGACTGACGTTACCGTAGTGGTTGGTGTCGGTGTTTTCTTCTGATACGCTAACTGACTGCAGTGTTCCTAGTGTGCCATCTGTTTTTTTGTAGATTAGTTACATCTAGCTATGTGTATCGTTTGTTTTGTTTCCATATTCCCAACAACCATGACGATGAAGATAATAACCAATCTTGGCACCAGCACCAGTCAGGCCAGCCCGCCAAAATTTAAAACTCTAGCAAACAACGTAAGATTCTCGAACTATCAGACCGCACCCCATCTAAGAAGCCCATGTAACTAGATGGCACAGTGAACGCGCATGCTGCTGAACAGGTGCTACAACTCTTAACAAGGGAGGCACACAATGACGTGGCGGATAAGTAACGCCGAGGAGCTGAACGCAACACACTACCCACACACATAATATATCATATATGCTGTATATACTATATATACATTATACTATATATATAACTTATTATACTAATACTATAAATACATTAATATAATATTACTTTATATCTATATACTACATTACATATATATAGTATAACACACATCGCCTGATATCACTCCCAATAAAACACAACAAAACAACAACAAAACACACAAACACCACAATAATAATAAGAATAAATAATAATAATATAATCAAAAAATATTCAGTAATATTTAATAACAGAGATATCACTTAGCAATATCAAGATATACTGGTGATCACATTCAATCATATATACATATATCCTTTTAAAGAACGAAAGAAAGGGAAAAGAGTATAACTCACTCTGGCAACCCCGGTCCCTCTCTTGGAATAAGGCCCTCTGGAACGTGCCAAGCGCCCTCCACATTGTATCACTGTCATTGGAAGAGTTAATCGAGCATTACTGCATCTCTCTTCAATAACAAACGTGCAGGCAGTAGTTCAGCTCCATGACCTCAAACATCAAGGGTTTAAGTTAAATCTCACACGAAATCTACAACAGACAAAAGGTCATTCTAAAGCTTCAGAAAAAGCGATATCACAACAGGCTCCATAAAGCTTGAGAAAAGCAAATAGATAGGTGTGCAAAGGGTGGCACTTATCGGCCTCACCAAACTCTTTCGAGGCGCCCCCCCCAAGTTCCAAGTACTTGGGAAAAGGCCCTGATGCTTTCAGACATCCCCCTTTTCTAAGGGGAGTCCCTTATCTTGCAAGGCCTTGGGGCTTCATTGTTGATGTATTGTCCTGATTCAATCTGTTCTTGTTCAATTTTGATCATCTCTTCACCTCCCTCCTCCTGGCCTGCGAGACATAGTCCCCCTGAACTTCCTTATATAATTGTTGCTCCGTTTGGTCAACGACCTTAGCAATTGAGAATCATAAAATCAGACGGTTTAAGGATGATTTCCTGTCAGAAACTGTGTCGTGAAGAATCTCTCGAACTTCCTTGGTGGATTGCCAGCTCCATCCCAGCCGTCATCCCTCTGAAACTTCCTTCTGAAGGAATGTCGTCCGGTCGCAGAACGGCAGCCCTTGGGAGTGAACTGGGTAACTGGGCCTGATTTAACTGTTGACTCTGGGAACCAACTGCCGTTCTGCGATTGAAGGGAAGAAGATCTTAGGGAGAAGGAGGGTGGAAGATGTAGACGTCACTGACTGGGAGCTGTTACCTTACCATATCGCAAGTTTAAAATGCACACCCTGCAATCTATCTTACTCGGCATCAGAAAAGGTGACATCCTTACGTCTATAGATCTGATGGAGGTGTACCTACATATTTCTATTTGGCCTTCCCACTATAATTTTTTGAGATTCTGTTATAACCACCATTTCAAATATGTGGCTCTTCCTTTTGGACTAGCTTCTGCCCCCAGGACCTTCACAAAAGTTCTCACAGCTCTAGCTGCTCATTTCTGAGGTGTACCTGTACGACTCCAGTGTTACCTTGATGATATATTGATTTTGTCATCTTCCATTCATCAAGCACTCAGAGATACTCAAACCACATTACAATCCCTACAACTACATGGGTTGGCAGTCAATTGGAAAAAGAGTAATTTAACACCATTGACTCGATTAATCCATCTGGGGGCAATCATAGATACAGTGGAAGGCAAAACCTGTTCTCTTTGAGCTGTGAAGAGCATCCAGCCCCACCCTTTTTTTCTGTCTGGTGGGTCCTGTTTTGGCCAATGAATTGTTCGGGCATTGAGGACGAGGGTGTTTATTTCTCTCATCTTCACCAAAATTGGCAAACGCTGGGGTGGAGTCCCGTGGAGGAGGAGGAGCATTCCACAAATTAATCCCAGCCTAGACATGCAGAAACTGAAGCACCTCCCACGACTGGATGCTCTTTACAGCTCAAAGAGAATGGGCATGTCAGGTAAGTACCAAGGCCCTATCTAACCAAGTTAGATTACTTTTATAGCTTTGCCTTCTGTGATATGAATTGTAGGTCTCAGAGGTAGATACTTCAAATAATCAAGCATATCCTCATATTTTGTTCGCAAATATAATAGTTCTCCAGAACATCTTGTGAGCCCCTGGCATACTACAAAATAGAATTATAGATCACTAGTTTATCCTAGATTGTCCTTAAAGAAAATGTTTCATTTCAAACAATGTTTAATTTTTGCATTAAAGAAAAATAAAAATATTTATTTATTTTTACATTTATTATTTTACAATTAATATTTGAATGTAAATTTAAAAATGGAGGAAGACACATCTATAACCCGCAATATTCTGATAACAGAAAATGTAAATGATCTGCAAGATTGAGTAATAAATATCCAAGAGCACAGTGAAAAAATGGGACTAAAATGAATATAAAGAAAAGCAAACTAGTGACAATTGATTCAGTAAGCAGATTCAAAATTGAAAATGAAGGCTCTGAAGTAGCAAATAACATCTGCTTGATAGGATTGACTATCAAGAGAAAAGGAATCAGTAGTCAAGAAAGACCTACAAATTAGCACTTATAACAAAGACTTTGAGAAAGATATTTGGATACTGTGATGTGTTTATACCGAAATAGAAGAATTGTGCAAATAATGTTTCCCTATGATATTCTGTGGAATTGAACGTTGGACTTTGAAGAAGTGTGATCAAAAGAATAATAACATTATTGAATGTTGATGTTGGAGACAATTCCTAAGAATACTTAGACAGCCAAGAAAACAAATGAATGTTTCATAGAACAAATCAATTTAGAGTTTTTATTCAAGTCACAGATGACTAGGCTATGATGCCTCAGACACATTATGCAAAAGTCTAGCTCCCTTGAAAAGTCGATAACTCTGGGAAAGGAGAAAGAAAACAGCCAGTAGCAAGATGGATAGACTTGATTACAACAGTGAAGAAAGCACCATTGAGAAACCTAAAATGCTAGACTGAAGACAGATCATCTTGGAAAGTGTCTGTCTATGTAGTTGCTAAGCTTCAAGAACAACTTGATGGCACTTAACCAATCAGAGACATGCTGTTTCTTTCCAGCTAAAATCAACAGGCCAAGTTATTTTATTTCTCCTTAGAAATTGGAAGACATGCAAAAAACAACTAATTGTGTCGACAGCAAGTGTCAAAAATGCAGTTTTATTGCTAGCATTCACATATGAAGAAATATGACTGTATTAACCACACATCACTAAGGGAAGCAGAATGAATGTAAAAATATCTGTTGCAGTTTCAAACTTGCTAGTTGAGCAAATGTTGCTAGCTTCTTCTAAGTACACCAAACCCAAAAATACTTACAAGGTGTCATCACAAAGAACAACAACCTATATTACTAATGCTTTTCATTTGATTGTAAAATCATTTATCACTGATCTATCCAAACCATAGTCTTTTCCATCATTTCCATCTTAGCTGGACATTATCATAACCACCACATTTATTCAACAAGAAAATGACTTTAAATGTGATATAGTTCCTCTCCCTGAAGAAAGATCAGACGGAGAGCAAAGTTATTAAAACATATCAGTTATTTTAACTACCTGAGTTTCTTGCTTACAGTTGGACTTACTTGGTTCAAAAGACCTGGTTCTCATGTTTTTCAAATTAATTGCTGTTACACATTTCAGGAATATATAACAAGGAGGGTTCTACATCTAGTTTCCCCTTGCAAAGGTGTCAGTGGTGATGCCGAACTTCCTCAAATTATCACACTTCTGGATCAAATTGTGTATATGTGTGGGCTTTAGAGTCAGTGTTGACACTGATGATTGCCTGGATTAAATGAAACAAACAAAATGTTTAAAAGTTATGATATTTGTATAGCTACTTTCCAAGCACATCTAAATTACATTAAAGTAACCAAAATATCTACAATCCCCAAGGCATGTCACAACTTTTGAGTACCCCTAATATTTGGAAATTGAAAGTTCAAAATTTGATATACTCTACGAGTGGACTTCTGTAGATTTCTTGACAAATTCAGAAGCAGTTTGCCATTGCCTCCTTCCTAGAGCTGAAAGAGTGAAAAACTGACCAATTGAAGGTCACCCTGATGACTTCATGTCTAGGATGGGAATGGAACTCACAGTCTCTGATTTTCAAACCTAATGCCTTAACCACAATACCAAACGGGCTCTTGATGAACCACAGTGGCACAGTGGTTAGAGTGCAGTATTGCGGACTACTTCTGCTGACTGTTGGCTATCTGCAATTTGGCAGTTCAAATCTCAAGCTCAAGGTTGACTCAACCTTCCATCCTTCCAAGGTTAGGAAAATGAGGACCCAGATTGTTGGGGGCAATATGCTGACTCTGTAAACCACTTAGAGAGGGCTGTAAAGGGCTATATGTACCATTTGAAGCAGTATATAAGTCTAAGTACTATTGCTAATAAGTGCTATTAATAGAGCAAATAGACCAAATAATAAATACCTGTGTTCACTTAGATGTACATTTAACTTGCTCTTTAAATTTTTATTTGAAATCACATTAAGGGAGAAAACGCTCTGAAATTTATCTTATTTTTTTAAACTGGTGTAGTAAGATTCCAGGAACAAAAGAGTCAAAATTATCCACAGAACATAATATTTTCCATACACATTTTGCAGTATTAACTGTAGACATTTAAATAAACTTATCCACAAATAGAGATTCCAGTATTTCCAGTTGGGTCTCATACTAGATCTTAACTTAAATCAAAAGAGTGTTCTGGAGTTCCTTATTATAGTCTGTAAACAATGTAATAGAATGTCCAGCAATAAACAATGTTTTCTAACAGGTAATTACAATTTCTGCAGTGAAAAATCTCATAGGATGCTCCTACGAAAAATTCATTACTATTCTGGAAACTGCTTTAAAATAGTATGATAAAATAAATATTGGAAGACCTTTTCAATTGTAAAACAATAGCAAATTCATCTCAATTACCTTTATCTTACTCCAAGTACCAAGCTATCTCTAAATTTTCTTTTCATTTCTCTCAAAACAGATGTTATGTTAACGTTTATTAGTTGAGATAAATAAAAGTCAAAGCACAACCCTTGTCAGAATTATTGATATCGCATGAAATATAATTTATTCCAGTGTATGGATAAAGTAGGCAGGATAACATACTAAGATATTTATGAAATCAGAATAGGAACAACATTTTGAGTTTTTATAAATTCCTCATGGAACATATAGCCAGTATTTGCACTGGTTGCTTCTAAGCATACAGAAGTCCCTTTTTCTGAAGTCCAAAATTTCAGTGCTACAGCAATAGCTATTATATTCAAAACATCCCTACCCCACTTTTTTTCAGAACTGTTTGTGTACATAATCTTGCTGGTGACAGCTATCAGCAGTGGCTGAAAGAATAATGAGTTTTGATGGTTGGGTTTTTGTTGTTCAAAACTTAAGAAAAATCTCATGCACCTTGTAAAAATCTGAGCATTATAGAAGTGATTTGCTTCATCTGCATTGTAAGAGAAAAGGGAAGAAAAGGAAATAATCTTTTCAAGTTATGCTCACTGGAAATGTTTTCATCTTTTAAAAAAGTTGATGGTTTTGATGGCATGGAATAAATCTGACAGTTTCACCAGCTTTTACTTGCTCACCTCCAAATATGAAAAGATATTTGAGTATTTTGTCTCTGAGAGCTCCTCTATTCCATATGTATATTCCATATGTATATAACAAATAGGAAGAAGGAGAAAAAATTTCTGCCTGACATGTAAAAAATGTAGCTGACTGAGGTTTGACTTTTCTAACCTTCTGGCACCTTCTGAACCTTGGTCTTAATTTTGAAATTATGACAATTTCCAGGTTGCAAAGAACGAGTTCTAAAGCTGAGGACATTTAAAAAGAGGTGCCTTTTATACTTTCCTGTCTACCCAAACATCATGTTAGTTGCTTTATGTATTTAAGAAAAAATTGCACAAGAAACTGGGAGGAATTGGGTTTTGCGAATTGTGAGGGTTCTTTACTTTTCAAGGACTGGACACATTATAGCATAACAAAACTACTCCCCATTTCATTACAACACACACAAATTAATGGCTATTACACATTTCAGGAAAATATAACAAGGATTCAACATCTACTTTCCCCTTGCAAGGGTTTCAGTGCCCAACACTAGGCTCTTTTTTCTAGGACTTGAAAAATGATGTTGCCACGTAAATATGTCTTCAATGTTCAGTTCTTTATACTCAGTCTTTTAATACACAGTTTAAACAAAAATCTCGAAGCCTATAAACTAGTGTACAATGCAGAGGAATTTGTGAAACACTTGGCGGACAAAGTTCTCAGATCTGTTTCATGTTGGAATCCATACATGGTACAGGTCTGTTAGAGATACCTGGGGAAAGGTCTTACCAGATTATTTGGGAACAGTTTGATCCTATTGGACCTGATGAAGTGGGCCAGGTCCTCGATGCTGCCTAACCTGTCAATTAGTTCTGTGTCCCTCTGGCTGGTGAAAGCCTTCAGGATGGTGACTGCCAGGTTGGTTCAGGCAGTAATAACCTCTCCACTGGAGATGGGGATGTTTTCAGGATTTTTCAAGAAGGCCCTGGTCCATACCGGCAGAAAGGGCATGCTGTGGATCTTGTCAGTCAAGGAATTACAGCTGGCAAAGTGCAAGAGAAGAGTCTTTTCTGTCATACCTACCATCTTCTGGAACATTGTGCCCCAAGTGAAATCTGAACCCAGTCTTTGGGCCCTCCAGGTCCTGGCTGTGCCAAGTGGCCTAGGGTCCCCATGGAAGCATGTCTAAAAGTGGTCAATGGACTAAGATAAGGCCCCATTTCCTTCCCATGTGTATCTTTCTTTCTTCCTTCCCATCTTGTCAACTTTAAATCAATTGATATTTAATATTTTATCTTGTTTTTATGATTGTAAGCTACCTAGAGTTGCCTTTAGGCTAGATGGGAGGCATATAAGTTTAATTAATAAATCAGTACATAAAATGTTTTAAAATGATCTTCCAGTAACTAAATAAAGGAGAAGATAATTTGGAATTGTAGGCCCAGCCTTCTATGCATTCAACGGATTATGAGGGCTGAATCTTCATTTTGCACATCCAAAATGCATAAAATGTTGTAGGAGCAGCAAAGATCATCAGCAAATCTAGTGAATATGCTAATTACAACGCCAGACATTTTAAGTTGGGTAGCAGCAATACTGGGTTAGTCTACAACTCTTATCATTTGAAGCAACTTGACGACTGGCTACGCTAAATGGGGATAATGGGAAAACAATTGTGTTTTTGAATATCCCACTGTGAACTAACAGGAGTCAGTCTAGGGTTAATTCCTGGGGAACAAATAGCATGTGATCAGTTGACCTAGATGCCAACTTCAATTTGTGTTTCTAAATTTCTGCTGTAAGCTCTTAGAGGCTATTCGTATATTGAAATAATAAATACCAATATACCAATAAAATTAGTGTGAGATCTTTTTTTTTTTTTCTTGGTTGAAATGGAGACCTGCGGCATCAACAACTAAATTACAGCAAAATGCCATTCAAAATAAATGGTTTTCTATCACTTAATGGATAGCTGGCTTGAGTGGCAGAATGAATTTGAGACATTTCTTTTAATTGAATGCATGTGTGAAAGAACTCTAACTGCATTACAGGAAGAACTATCATTCTGGAAAAACCATATTTAATGCCAAGAAGGATAAATAGAAAATTATTTCTCTAATTAGAGTAATCAAACCTCTTCAAACCAAAGAGTAGATGGGAACTAAGATGAAGTCAAAATGTTTGGCCATTAACTTGTGTATGACTGTAAAAGAAAACTAAATACATTTAGGGAAATCACGATGAAAGTCATTATTGGATATTATGATGTTCTAATGTGCAGAAGCAAAACTTTAATGAAGGTCAATTATTGTAAATCAAAAACTATGTTCAGTTCGGGTTTAGAAGATTGCTGGAAACAACCAGTTGGTGCCTTCTGCTCCCATCAAAGAGTTCTTGTTAAAGACTTTAATTATATATTTACTGCTTTCTGATCCAAAACAGGTTCATTGAAGCTCATAATGATCTGTCAAAGCAGAAAGGAAGGAATATCTGATTCTTTAAATGTTGCTCAATAGTAGTTGCCAGCATTGTGTGCCAGTAGCTGCTGTCTGGGTCTTCCAGGATTTATAGTACAAAAAAGATCTTTCAGACCACTGCATTAAACCCCCAACACTTTAACCTTAGACTGTCTACTATTGACCTTACCTCTTTCCTAAGAATAGGGGGCGTGTATAAGCGCACCAATGTGCCTACCGTCCCTGTCCTATTGTTTCTTTTTATTTTTCTTATATGTATCATAACTATGATATACCGATTATCTTATAATCACTTGACAAAATAAATACAATAAATTAAAATAAAATAATCATTCAGTGAATGCATTAAGACAAAGATCTCTCATTTCTCATCGGAGTTCTAAGACTGAACATTTGGACTGCTACTTTTTTTAAATAATTTTGGAGGGTGTTTTAAGGGACAAAATGGGTGCTTTAAGCTTTGCAGAGATTTAAGTCACTCACGACACCCTTTTAAACATTCTTAAACTCCCCTTTTCTGCACTTGTTGCTCTTCTCTGCACTCTTTGTAGAGTCTGAACATCTTTTTTACATGGTGGTGACCAAAACTAAAATACTGCATCCAGTTTTGATCGCCACCATGTAAAAAAGATGTTCAGACTCTACAAAGAGTGCAGAGAAGAGCAACAAAGATGATTAGGGGACTGGAGGCTAAAACATAAAGAACGGTTGCTGAAATTGGATATGTCTAGCTTGATGAAAAGAAGGATTAGGGTGACATGATAGCAGAGTTCCAATATCTCAGGAGTTGCCACAAAGAAGCTATTCTCCAAAGCACTGGAGGGAAGGACAAGAAGCAATGAGTGGAAACTAATCAAGGAGAGAAGCAATTTAGAACTAAGGAAAAGTTTCCTGATAGAACCATTAATTAGTGGAACAATTTGCCTCCAGAAGTTGTAAATGCTCCAGCACTGGAAATTTTTAAGAAGAGATTGGATAACCCATTTGTTAGAAATGGTATAGGGTTTCCTGCCTAAGCAGGGGGTTGGACTAGAGGACCTTCAAGATCCCCTTCCAACTCTGTTATTCTATTATATCCCCCCAAAATGTCAGGCTTTCTAATTTTTCATGTTATTAAATGCCAAAGTGTGTATCTAAACAGGTGCAAGGTTTATGGTAACAATTCTGCTCCCAAACAATAAAAACAATCTAAAATGTTGTCTTTACCAATTCTAGAAACATCAAAACACTCCCAAGATTGGGGTGTGTGAGCAGAAGGGAAGTGCAGTCCCTATCTTACCCTCACAATAATTATATATGTCACATTTAAACTGGGCTTCCCCAGAATAGAAGTAGTCTTCAATATATGATTATAATTGACCCTGGAATTACGGTCATAAGTCATTGCAGTCATAAGTCAAGGTGTCACGTAGACATGGGTCTTTTTTTACATTTTTTGTGGTGGTTCATTAAGTGAATCTATTTTTCACACAAAAAAATGAACATTTTTTTTTTGCCAGAAACTGCAAGAAAAAGCCAGAAACTGGCAAAAAGCATCATAAATCATGGTCAAGTGATTGTGAGATGCTGCAAATAGTTGTGCAGGTGAGCCAGTTGCACAAGCATCTAAAATGCAATCACTTGAACATGGGGGTGGGGTATGGTCATCATAATTTTAAAAAGAAATATCTCCAGGGAGATCCATTGTAATTTCAAATATTTGTAAATTGATGACTACTGAAAGATGGGTGCATCTCTTTTCTGTCTGCTTCTGTAGTTTTTGTTATTGGTGTTGGTAAGAATGAAGTCAAGTAAAGATTGCCAATAAGAATGAAGAAATTAACAAAGCCTAGAACAAGATATATTTTTTCTGCCTGGAATAAAGTAGTAAATGGGACTTTTTCTCATTCTCAATTCCAAAGTTTTGATATAGATGTTTGGATATAGAAGATGGAAATTCCTGGAAGAACATCAATTCCTTAAGTGTTGGTTTTGTTCACTTATTCCACAGGTGCGTTCATAGAATTTTTAACAATTTGGCAGTGACTCATTTTTACTTTCTTCCAGGATGCATAAATGGATGCATAAATCTTGTTTATCTTACAGACCTCAGATTCCCTGGTAGAGTCTTATCCAAAGGCTAAGCAGCCCAAAATTAAATTATTAGCAATTAGTTGCTTTTAGATACTTATCTCTGCTGTCTGAAGTGGCTGTCTCACTCTGCCTAATTGTAGGTTTGCACTTGCAAATTAATCCTATTCATTGCCTTCAAAACCTAATTCATCTCTGTTGTTTTTTTAAAAAAAATTCTCATTGTTTGAGCTGTATTAACATAAACAAACAAAGGGATTAAAAACAGGAAATCTGATATACTCTGCAAAATACAGAGCATTTGAGAAAGTAATCTTTTTTTTCTTTCTAAAAAGCTAACAAGAAAAAGATTTGATTTGGTGGAAAAAAGAATAATGGAGATTCTCCCAGGAATTGTTTCATAAGGATTAGATTATAGAAAGTGAAGACTGTGAAATTAAAAGATTATGGATAGACTTTGGCCAAACAAAAATGCCTTGCTTTCCCCGAGCACTTTTAAATACACTATTTGAAGATAAGTTGAATAAGGCCAGGCATATCCATCCCAAATGACCAAGTAGTCATTTTGTTTCCTCTCTGCTGTTCTTGTAACAACACTTGCATTCCTTTGTCAACATTATCTCTATACTTCTCTACACCATGGACATTCAGTGACTGACTTTGATTTGATTATCTATTCGCAGCCCATCTACCTTACAGGGAAACATAGCATAGCATTTGTGTCAGAAGCACTGAGGTGCTTCTAGGTTGACAGGATTAGCCAGTGACATTACCTAAGGTTTGCCCAGGTGGGGACTCCTTTCATGTCCCCAGCAGAAGCTGAAGTGAAAGACGGGAGCTCCATCCCGCCCCATGGCAGTACTTGGGTCTCGAATGCGGGCTTGCTAACTTCCAAGCAGCGTCCTAACCACATGAGCTACTGTGCTCCTCACCTTACAGGGTGATTGTGAAGTTGAAATGAAATGAATGTCCCATTTAGGCTATCTTAACCTCTTGAAGAAAAGGCTAAAGATAAATCTAACAAACAATATGAATTGTAATAGCTCAAAACTTTGCAATTATTACAACATTTTGGCTAATCTAAGAACTATATTGGGATATTTTTCTCCTCAGGGCTAACCCCTTTTCTACCTTTTCAAGTTGCTTGGGCAGAAATGATTCACATTTGAACATTTAAACTTAAACATCTGAAATAATAACCATATACATCTCAAATTTATCCAGTGCAAATTGGAGGGCGGGAATTGGGGAAGGGAGAGAAAAAGCAGGAAAAATGGGATAATAGGTTTGTGTAAGGGCTGAGAATGAATGTAGAGATTGAAGAAATTGTAATTGTATATTTGAAGGATAGATTTGCATAAATTTACATTAGCTCAGGAACAGTCTCTTCTGAATCAGACTAAAGGTCAAATCTAATTATTTTTAATTTTAATCACAGAGCAGCAGCAGAGTAATATCAGCAATCTGTAGAGACATCTAACAAAGCTTTCTGCTCCAGTCAACAAAAGAAGAGGCAGGCAGCATACTTGAATTACCTTTTTATCCTTTTTTAAAAGAAGAAGGAAAAAGACAAAAAGATCAAAATGAGAGGCACGAAGCAGAAAGAAAAACTGATGTCCTTTACAAGGGAAAATATGGGGTTCAAAGAATTGTATTTTGATGTAAAAACAACTTGAGAATCAGAAGTACAAATGGGCTATTAACCTATCGGTAGTAAAAAAAAAACAACCATTGAAATTTGTTTATTTTAATCGCACTTTTATTATTTTTATGTATTCATTTTTTCACATTTTTGAAATATCTTTCTCCCAGAAAAAGGACTCTGGATGGTGTACAATAACATTTTATAAATAATTCACAGTAGTAAACATATTTAATACTCCTTTCTCCTCCTAATTTTCCCATAACTGCAACCCTGAGAGGGAAGTTGGGCTAAGAGAGAGAGTGACTGACCCAAAATCACCCAAATGTCTTTCATGTCTAAAGTGGGACTAGAACTCTCAATGTTTTGATTTCTCCCCTGATGCCTTGAGATTGGATAGTTTTCCAAGGGGCCAAATGAGAATCTGGGACTGTTGTGGAGGGCTGCCACCCCACCACTGCCCTGCCCTGATGCTACCTCTCCCCTACCAATGCTGATCCTCTGTCCCCACCAATGCCATCCCACCTACTGACACCACCATCCTATCGGCTAGCCAAAGAGCTGGATATGGCCCACATGCCAAAAAATATCCAGATCTGCCTTAACCACTAGAAACAACTGGCTGTCCCAGAACAAACTGGCTCTGACTGGCCAAACTGGTGGTAGATGTGGGTCATTTATCACTTCTGAGTGCAGGGCTATAAGTGTATCTCTTCCATTTTCTTGCAAAAAGATTTTGATTAACAGTATACTCTCATTTCCTCAATAGTCTCCATCTTTATATGCCCTACTCAGAGTAGCACTCCTTCATATTGGAAAGCATTTAGTTTCCATCAAACCTGCTTCCCAGGTTACTGTACCTCAAGTGAAGTGAGATGAGCGGACAGGGCCTTTCTGGTATTGATATGCCATTTTTGAACTGCCTATCAAGCAGAAACTTGCTTAGCATTCACTTCTTGCTTTAAGTCTGGTATTCATTATTTAAACTCAATTTTACTTTCTAATTTTTGTATATTGCCTTCTTCTGTTATGCTGAAATGGGTTCACATTATGAGACAATTTTTTTTCCTCCTCCTTTTCTTCTTCATTGCCCTAGTAACTATTGAAATAAACTCTTACTTAAATAAATAAATAAGCATGGATTGCTTTTTAATTATGGGTTAAAGCCCTCTCACTGCCTTCACTTTGTTTTTTTTTAAATGCTACTGATTTCCCTTCTCTCAAGTTTATTTTGAGCTTAGAAGCATCAGCACAAATTTAATAATTTTAAATATTGTATGCATGATATATGTTGCCTTTAATATACCCATGTTTTCCTGAAAATAAGACCAAGACTTATATTAATTTTTGCTCCAAAAGACACATCAGGGCTTATTTTCTGGTTAGGTCTTATTTTCAGCAAATAAGAAATTAAATGTGTCTGACTGAAGATTTTAACTAGGGCTTATTTGGGGGGTAGGTTTTATATTGCAAGCATCCTGAAAAATGCTAGAGCTTATTTTCCAGTTGGAGCTTATTTTAGGGGAAATAGGACAAAGTGCAAGGAACTAACTATCCTTCCTACTTGTATCTGATTCCTCAAAAGGACTACAGAGATTGTGAGCTTTTATTTATTACATTGCTGCTGCCATGTTGTCTGTGCATTTCTTGTTATCTTCTCACCTTCCTGATCTATGGTTTGGTGATGCTTTTGGGACAATTCTAGGAGTTGGTCCTCAATCCAGACAATGTTGGCTGGGATAAATATTAGTTTTCAGCCATCGTTCCTAACATGAGAGGTATGGTAACTAAGCTACCATATCAGGATTGTAAAAGTTCAGGTGACAGTAGTAAGTTGGTATAGATGCTTCCATCTGGGATCACCCGGATTGTTGCAGCCCAGATATGGTTGTCTGAACAGTATCTCCATCATAGATGGAGATACTGTGGCATGGCCACAGACAATAGCAAATGCATAGTATTGTTACTCCCCTTATATGTCATTCTACAATAGTTCCTAGTACAAAACTAAGGAATTCCACCTCTGAATTCAAAAAGTAATATGCTTTTCTTATATGACAGTGTCTCATAAAGGTTTAGGATAATGATATGCATGCACACTAGGATAATATAATTTAGTTTTTGGGTTGTACTTGTGAGTTAATTTTCAAAGGAACTGCTGGTCTACTAGTAGAAATCTCTCCCTCTCATTAACCTTTCACAAGTGTTGACTTGTGAAAATTATTGGCAGCTTAAAAAAAAACCCTTTCAGATGCTCCAAAATGTCAGCAAACTTTCAATACGTCATTCAGGTACTACTAATACAGAGTTTTGCTAAATTCAACTTATGAGAGAACTATTTGGAGTAGTATGAGAAGGGAGTCCTTTTGCGTGTAGGGCTAACCATGGGCACCATTTGGAAAACTGGTGTCTTTCATTTCTTTCTTTGGGGAATGGGGTTGTAAGAAAAAAGAACACATCCAATTTGGGAGAAACTAAATATCTCCTAAACATCCTTGTTTCCACCAGAAGTGCCCACAAAGTCAAAGGCTTCCTCAGAGTGAAGAAATGTGTGTTCTCATGCCAGGATGCAAACTCTCCTCATTATATATGTGTGCAATGTTCTGATGTTCATGCAAAAGCGATGTATTGCAATCTTTCAACACATGTTTTGCCATTTTCCCAAAGACACTCACTGAACAGAAAGAAACCAAAATAAGGATGTTGTTGTTGTTATCTCTTAAAACAGTTTCCCCAGATTATAAATGCAAATGCCCCATTTCTAGAAAATTCAAACTACTACCCCATTTTTTCATTAAATATGTGTGCTGCCAGCTCAAATTATTTGAAGTTTTGTTCAAGAATAATTGATGCAGTCCTGCCAGACAAAGATAAGACTGGAACACAAGTAGCCACAGGAGAGAAGCTTGGATGGTAACTACTACCGGTACTCTGCCAGGCATCTGTGTAGAGTTGGAGTGTTAAAGTTCTGCCTGGAAGAAGCCATTCTGCTACAATGCAATAATTTTCTATCTCATTCTTAAAGGAATTCTGCCTTTTGGAGACTCCCAGGATGGGGCTTGGGAGATGAGGCAGATGGGGACAAGGGTCAGCATTCACATTTATGTATGAACTTTGAGAAAGACTTGGGGCTCTTTGGGGAAGGAATTGGTTCCATTAGTTTGGTTTTATTAATTGTGGCTTGGTATTATAGGTTGAGTGGATGCGATGGTTCAGCAGCTAAGATGCTGAGCTTGTTGATCAGAAACTTTGGCAGTTCAAATCCCTAGCACCGCATAATGGAGTGAGCTCCCGTTACTTGTCCCAGCTTCTGGAGATGAGTATTGCCCTCTAGAGCCAGAAACGAATAGCATATATATGCGAGGGGAACCTTTACATTTACCTATTATAGGTTATCAAAGAGGGGGAAAAATTAGGAAACAAAGCATTGTCTGGAAATAAATTGTTATGTAATAACTGGGAGGGAAGGAGATATATTGGTATCTCCAACCTACATGTTGGAGAGAAGGAAAGCAGCCTATCTAAAATCATGTAACAAAAGTGGGCCTTTCAAATTCTGAGATTTATTTTATAAAGTCAGATCAGTGGCTGGTAAAAAAAAAATAGCTATTTTTAAAGTCCATCTGAAATTCTTATCAAAGCAGCAAAAAGAACCTACTTCTCTGCTCTCATTACACAAATAACCAATACCTTTCTATACTGTATGGTTTACTCCATGGATATATTGTGGTGAGAACGTTTCATTATTTTTTTTCCAAGCAGTCAAATTGCCTTTGATTTGTTGAGTAATGAGGCAGTTCATAGGGAGGTAATATTAGCGATCATTTGTGCAGTTTTTATGGATTATTTTTGTTGTTGATCACAGAATCCAGATGATCAAAAGGATTGTTGATTGTCACTCCTCATGCTTCGCTGATCAAATTGACCAGAGTGTTGTCCCCATGGAAAATGGGGATGATCAATGCCTCAAAAGTATATTGGATATTTTTGCACTTATTTCAAAGAGGCAGATATAAGATTTTACTGAAAAATGTTGGACTCTGTAAATATGGTCCTGTCTCAAATATTTTATTCTTGGGTACAACAATCAAGAAAAGGATGTCTTCACAATTCCACATGCAACTGAATATCTGGTCCTATTTCAACCAAAAAATATGATAGTTTGGCAGCTTTGGTGATGACCAAGGCCAAACACTAAATAGTGGCAGTTGTAACTCTGCGAATTTTCCTAGACCTCTAGGCAATGTTCAGTACCATCAACCAAAGTATTCTTGGATGTTTAATGGTCTTGGTGGAAATGTTTTGCACAGGTTCCATTCCTTCCAAATGGGTTGCCTATGGAAGATGGTGTTGGAGAACTGCTAGCATCCCACAGGCAGATTGTCCAACTGTATCACCTATGCTACCCAGATTATCTGCCATAGATGCTCTGCCATGTTACATAAAGATGAAATTATGGGATAGATTATTTGGAGCTTTTGAAAGGGATTTTCTTAATGTGTTGATAGCACTTTCATCAGGGGGATTTCATGGCACTCTTTATTCACAGAGATTGTGCCCTTGTTAATCCAGAGAAATAGACTTTTGCTCATGTCCTCATATGGTGCCCTTTCTATTATTGTCCCAATAATTTCCCAAATTTCCAAAAGCAAGGTCTGCACAGATAAATTATATATTTGTTATTTTAAGGGATGTTAACCTCACACTCATAAATCAAGTAGCCAAATATCTTCATCAAGTTATGCAAATGCAGAAAACTTTTAGATATATGATGTTACTGTCCTATTTTTTTTCCTTTCCCCAATAACTAATTGCTTGTGATCTTTCTTTTCATTGCACTCTTTTTATTGCAAAGGCTGCTCAAAGACCATAATAAAGATATTTGATTTGAATATATTAATAGCATCTACAAATACTGTTCCCTGCTAAACCAGCAGTCAGTACCCCTGAACATTGCCTAACATCTTTAGAAGATGTTCCTTTTGCCTGAGGTTATAAGAGAAGGTTATTCCTGTGTCTTCCTGGAAATGGCATATATTTCCCAGGTGGAATTTCTGACACTCACCCAATGATCTTGCACAATTTAGGAAAGCAACCAAACCAAATTTTTTAACTGTTTTAACTCTTTTAACTGTTAATTTATTTTAATGACTTCGATTGCATTGATTGTACTGTCATCTTAAATAATTTGTATTTTGTTTTATAATTGTAAACCATCTAAGGCAGGATACAGACTAAATAAAGAATTGAAAGCATTTTAGAGATCTGTAACAGTAGATTTTTGATGATATGCTACAGTGTGAGCAGTGTGATATGCTACAGGTGATATGCTAAGGTGAGCTTTTTCCTTGTCAAAATTAAGCAATCTTTATTGTGGTTTTATTTTTATTACCATCTCTAAGTGGGCATTTGTGTATAGTTTGTTGTTGTTGTTTTGCAAGCTGTTTTAAAAAAAGCATGAGCACGTATTCATACTGTTATACTAAAATATGGTCTATTATTTTGTTTTAGTTTTCATGCATCTATTGAAGTAAAATGCTTGTAATTATGGTTAATATGACAGGACATATGTGTTGAGATAACTGAGACATTTTTAATTTAATTTTATTCATTTTCAAAACAGTACTAAAAAAAACCACAAGCTTCATTTGAGTTGATACTCATTATTAAGAATTATTTGATATAGAAGGTAGTTCACTGTTATTCTTTCTTTATATAGCCTGAAAAGAATAGCTTTCCAACTGGCTACTGAATGATCTAATGACACAGCTAGAATGGGATCCAGATCTCTTGATCAGGGTTATTTTATTTTCTTCAAATCTTAAAACTTTTGCTGGCACAATTTGTTTCATTTATTTATATTTTACCTATTAGATTTGTTTGCAGCCCAAGGTGACAGTCATGAATGAATGAATGAATGAATGAATGAATGAATGAATGAATGAATGAATGAATGAGGATATCTATATATGTTTCAATGGTTTACTGTTATAATCCTCAAAAAAAGTAATGATGGCTGGACCTCAGTTGTTTTTCCACTTCTTTCCAGGAAGAATCTGAAATGACTTTTATGAACATGCTACACAACAGAATAACAGAGTTGCTATTCCAGGACATTGGAGGTTTTCTCCTTGATCCCAAAGGTGCCTTTTCAAAAGGCAACTTGACTTTCTTTGTTTTTTTCTTTGAAAACATTTTGCTTCTCATCCAAAAAGCTTATTCAATTCGGCAAAGCAAAATGTCTTGAAGAAAAATCAGACAAAATCCAGTTGCCTTTTGAAAAAGTACCATGACCTAGATGATTGGTAATCTCCATAGACATTCTTTCTTTGATTAGTTTCCATCCATTTCTTCTTGTCCTGCCTTCAGGTGTTTTGGGGAAGAGGTAATGGAGCCTTGAGCATCTTTCATTGTGAGTGTGGACATTTTTGTTTTCATCCTGCTGTAGCAAATAGCAAGCAAAAGACCATATTTGGCAGCACAGTTACTTGGTCATCCTCAACTTCCTGTGTTCTGGGAAATCCTGCACCCTCTAGAAAGGATGGGATATATTGCTGGGTTAGGAATTCTGAAGTTTTACAGAGAAAGCAACTGAATCAGTTCCATGGGTTGTGACCAAGTCAAGAAACCATTCTCAGTATGAATGCATAGAGGAGACTCCCTTATTTATTGCCACTATAGGAGGATTAATACTTCCAATGTTATAAGTCACCAAACTATGGCAATTTAATGCAATTTAATATACCATATTCATGCAAAAAGTGCTCTGATTTATTATTATTATTATTATTATTATTATTATTATTATTATTATTATTATTATTATTATTATTGCTTCTGTTCTTTCACATCAGTTGGTAGAAAGTAGTTGTGAGAAACAGTTATTTTATTATAATTCATAAAATGAAAGCTGTGGTATGTATCAGGGCACTTTAAGCAACATGCCATGATTGAATTTTTGATTGCTGATGAAATTCTTCCAATTGTAATTCACCACTGAATGCAGGGTATTTATGTTATTGATTGGCTTGGGATGAGTACTGGGCTAGTGAATGGGGCAGAGCTGATTTGTGTGATCAAGAACAAAGTGTAATGCTTGTGACAGCAACTGATTAATTTCACATGTGAAAAGTTGATGAAGTGATTAAGGACAATCAGTAGATCTCTCAAAGTGAAATTGCTGTCAAGATTGGCATCTCATAGAAATGTGTGGGTCACATAATTGATGTTCTTCAATACTAAAAGGTTTGTTCAAGATGAGTTCCTTTCATGTAGAAGAGATGAAAGCTTCAAGAGTTGAAATTTGCCAGTAATTGTCATGCTATGAAAATGAAGGTGAGGAGTTTTTTTACAGCATTGTGACAGACAACAAAATATGATGCATTATTATGACCCAGAAATTAAATGAAACGCCAGTCCATGAAATGTTTCGTTATTTGGATGAGCAATGAAATGTCTCAGTTTTAATAAAATTTGGTCCAGTTGCCATGATTTAACCTTTTCAGCTATAGTCCATAGAATATCATCACACAGTTTTACCTCTGAGAGGGTGGGATCAAAATGGCACAAAAATTCATAGTTGAATTCTTTGGGACACAAATAGTATTATTCACATAGATTTCCTTGAAACTGGCAGCATGATCAATTCAGAGTGCTACAGTGCATGTCTCAAAACACTGAAACAAAGTTTAGTCAAAATTTTGAAGCAAAAGGGGGAAAGTGCTGCAACACGACAATGCTTAGGTGTCATCTGACAAACCACTCAAGAACCAATTGAGCAGTTGGCTTTCACTGCCTGGCCCAGTTGTACCATACAATTTCCAGACCTGGTTTTGTGTGACTTCCATGTTTTCCCAAAATTGAAGGGAAACAGTGGGCATCTGTTTGACTTAAATAACGAAACAGCAAAAAGCATCAGATCTGGTTGAACACACAGTATGTTGGGTTCTTTTGTTTGGGTTTTTGAAATTGTTGTTTTTGGGATAGCTTTAAGAAACTTGTCCATCATAGCAGAATTATGTACTGAATAGTGGTAATTATGTGGAGAATTAAATATAGGTAGCAAAAGAGTTCCTTTCAAAGATTGTTTTGCTGTTAAATACCCCCATTTAAATTAAAATTAAGGAGCTGGCATAATTTTCATTCAGCCTTCATGCCCTATGGCTTTGAATATTGACTTATTATAACAAGTATGTAGTCCTTGATAACATTTGGCATAGTAATTGAAGATGCAACCTTGGTAATTCAACACAATTTTGAAAAACAACTTTGATTGTCCTGCAGAAATTAGATTTTTAGTTGATGTTATGTCATAGTGAGTATAATAACATCACTCAATTTAATGACTTGTACATGCCAACTCTGTAATGTAAACCTCTTGAGTAAAGGAGAAAACACATTTTCTGTACAATATTGAAAGGAATGTTTAAGAGTTCATGCATTTTTCTGACTCGGTTGCAGTGTAAGTTTAATCAGACAGTAGATATTGTTGAGATTACATGAATACTTTTACATCCTATATTTCCAAATGACTATCTTCCAAATGAACCCTAATTCTTATGGGTGAGAAGGGGTGAGAAGAAGCTTGCATCTCCTACCCGACCCCAAAGTATGGGCTGTTGGGTTACAAAATGTTTTTCCACCCATTCTAAATACATCTCTGTTTGCAATCTCCTTTCCTGACTGACTGTTTTCAATGGGACTTGAACTCAGAGGTTCTAGTTCAGAACCCATTTCACTGAACAATGACATACAGTCTGTGATGACCCAGGGCATGGCACAAAGGCAACACAGTCAGTTAAGCAATAAGAGTCCCTTTATTAGTTCCAACTTGTCCAGGTTACCTTCGGCTGGAGAAAAACTTTCCCAGGAACAGCCTTTTGACTGTAGAAAATTCAGTCCAAAACAAGGTACATACACAAGTTGTAACTTAAAATCCAAACAAACCAGACTGAAGTAATTAGTTTGACAGGGCAGGAGCAGGAATTTCAAACTTGAAAACATGGAAAAACTCACACAGTTGGGAAGACACCAGGGACACAGATAAGCCACGATGATACAAGATAAAGTCACATTTGCTCCCAACAGCTTGCTGCACGCAGTTTGCCTTTTTTATACACTGTTCCCAGCTGCAGCTAATGAAGGGAATTAGGGTCCTTTCCTCCCCCGTAAGTCATGCAACCCATGCTGCTCTCTCCTCTGTTCCTCCCTGTGTTCCCTAGGATGAAGAAGGCGTGGGCCTGGGTCTTCCTCTGAATTCCCTCTCCCTTGTTCTACTCTCCCCTGCTCTGTCCAGCCGGACTTTGCCCTTTCCCAGTTTCTTCCACAGCCAACGGAGCCACACTCCCACTCCCTGTCAGCTGTTCGGTTTCCTCTTCTGAGTCAGATTCCGACAGGGGCATGACACTGTCTTTGATGGCATTCTGTGCCAGGTGCCACAAATAATGTAGCTATCAGTACCTTCAAAAGTAAAGATTTGATTCTAGGCTACAGTGCTCATATTTGTTTCTTGACTGAGGCAGCCAATGTTATCTGAAGACAATTTTCTTGGTCATGTGACCTGCATGGCTATACACCAAAGGCTCATGGAATACTGTTACCTTCCCATTGAAGTGGTACCTGTTGATCTACTTGCATTTTCATCTTTCAAACTACAAGGTGAACAGGAGCTGGGGCAAATAAAAGCTCACCCCAGTGCACGAACCTTGAGTCTTGAACATAGGTTGTCAACTCTCTAGCTGACATGCTCAGCATCTTTAAACACGAGCCATTGTGCCTGAAAAAAGAACTCTAACAACAGATAAAGTTTTAAATGTACCTTAAAGCCTAAAACAGTGAAGATTTTAATGTAACTAGATTTCCACCGGCCATTTTTCCCACAAAAACCTGGTTCAAAACAAGAATATTTGGGAGATATCTAAAATGCATTAATTGTGGTATTTCCAAATATGGAGGCAGAACATTTTAAAGAAAAGCAATGTCTGTTGCTGATATGTATATGGTAGTCTACAATGTAGGTCTTCCACAGAAAGGTGGAAGAACAGTATTCCTTTTGATGGTAGCACCATGGCTGGGAAATGCTGATTCTGACTCACGTGACATAGTTTTAGGCATTTGGGTATCATATAAAGTTGTTTTTTTAATTCTCTCTGAGGTTTTAAAATAGCAATGTTTTTAGCAACTAAATACTTTGCAAATTGGTTTGGGACTTGCTTTTATTTTTCTGCTGGGAATGTCTATTGTACAAACTGTTCCATGTCATTGGCTGGGTAACATTAGCATACATGGTTTAACTGTGACTTATTAGATGAAACAGAATTGACTGGCTTTCTGGAGCCTGCTAAATTATAAACTACGATTTCCAAACTAGAATAACAGATTCAGACATATGAAGCTAACAACAAAATCCACTTCGTTGTTTATTGCAGCCAAAGTGCTTCTTTATTATATTATATTATTTTCCATTGTAAATCAGCAGCAGAATAGTAGTGCTGAATGACATCTACGTATTATATATGAATAATGAAGGTTTTGTTAAGTCTAATTCACAAAGATTGGTACCGCTGAGGTAAAACTGTTCCCTCGATTGTGCAACGCTAACAGAAAAATTTCTTTTCAAATTGGAAAAGAAAAGCTCTCCATAAAGGTAAATTAGCTGTTAGGAGAGATGAGTCTTAGTATAGTTTCCATAATATGATAGTTTCAACCATCCATTTATCCTGTCTGCAGCCTGAACTCATATAATTCAGGAATAGAATTTTGTTCTATTGTTTTTTCTTTTAAAAAAAGAAAACCTGTTTGGAAAAAGTGGTCTTTAGTGTTATTGCTAAAATACACAGAACAGCCTATTTAGTTGATGCTTCTTCACCTATAAAATGGGTTTAATAACATTTAATTATACATTGCTCTGAGCTGCCACAATACTTAATTAGGTGATGTTTGTGGAACAGCCTGCTAATAAGATACACCATATAAATGTTAAGTATCATGATTGCAAAACGTCACTGGAGAGAAGAATACACATGTCCTGGTAAATAGGCATAAATGAACCATACCCAAATTTGAAGATATAGCAATCTCTGCACTTTCAGAATTACGATTTGGCACAGATGTTTGGGGTATTGAAAACCTATCCATGAATTCTCTCTATCCTCATTCTGTTATAGAGGAAAGAATGTGACTTTTAAGACCTTTGATGGGTAACTATATCTTTACAAAGAAAAAAAAATCCATTCAATAGTGTCACAGAATAAATAACATTATATGTCTTTCTAATATGTTTTGGGACAGCTCCATCTTTCCTGCTTTCTAACCTAATCAAGAATTTATGTCCACAAAGATAGGCTAAAACTGTCTGGGATGCAAGATTCAAGTTGCTATTGTTTGAAGATCACATTAACTTAATAATTTATATATTTGTTAGATTTCTGTCCTGCCTTTCGTTCAAGAGTTTAATGCAGTGTCTCCTTCTTGGGTTTCTCCACAAAACAACCCTATGAGGCAGGTTCCCCCATAACAGCAATTCTTTGAGAGACAATAGCTGATCCAACACTATCTGTCATGCCACTGCCAGAATCTGATTCCGAGGGGGAGGCCGAGCAGCTGACAGGGAGTTGGCGTATGACTCCGGGTGGCTGTGGAAGAAACTGGGGAAGGGCAAAGTCTGGCTGAGCAGGGGAGAGGTAGAGCAAGGCAGAGGGAATTCAGAGGAAGATCCAGGCCCACCCCCACTTCATCCTCGGGCACACAGGGAGGAACAGATAGTTGCACGGCTTACAGGGGAGGAAAAGGTTCTGATTCCCTTCAGTAGCTGCAGCTGGGACCACAGTGTTTAAAAAGGAAGTTTGAGCACAGCAACTTGTTGGAAAAAAATTGTGTATTATCTTGTTTTGTTGAGGCTTATCTGAGTACCTGGCATCTTCCCAACTGTGTGTGTTTTGTTGGCCTTTGAAGTCTGCAATTCTTTAACCTGCCCTGTTCAGTTAATTGCTGTAGCATGGTTTGTGTGGATGTTTATTTATATTTTATGTGTACTTTGTTTTCAGACTGAATTTCCTCCACTTAAAGACTGTTCTTGGGAGAGTTTTTTCTCCAGCCGAAGTTAACTTGACATTGGGGCAAGGTTGGAGGTATTAAAGGAACTTTTCTTACTCATGTGACTGTGTTGCCTTTGTGCCACGCCCCAGGTCTTCACACTATCAAATGAACTTCAGGAGTTGTGGGTGGATAAGAATCTAGATCTCCTTGCTTCTAGTACTGTGCCTTAAGCCCATGTCACACTGCACCAACGGATGGAAAGAGGATGTAAAACGGAGAGAAACACTTGCCATCCATTG
>BHFT01026466.1:0-16083 GCA_004320025.1 Laticauda laticaudata
AAGCGCCATTCCGATTGGCCCGCCTGATGGCAGGAACACTTGAACAACTGTCATTGGCCACAAGCCACAAGGAAGCCGCTATAAGAAGGGCTGCCGCGGCTTGGGTAAATGTTCCATTACAAACCACTATACTGTTTTAATAAAGAGCTGTTTGTTGAAACCCGGTCTCGCGCACCTTATTTCCAAACGGAACAACTTCCTATTAAGATCTACTTTTTTATTGTCTGAGAAAGTTATGGAATCCCTAATAAAGATGAGCCTGGGAGACTTGCACTTGAGGATATTTTTGTAATTAAATCAGGTTGGCCAGAGACCAGAGACTGCTATCGACAGAAACTATTAATAGGTTTCTTCAGTTCCAAAATTGTGTGTGGAACAGAAATGATAAAAGAATCTTCTGACACTTGACAGAAAATCAACTAAACTAAAATCTGTTTATGTTGTAAACATTTGTGGACTTCATCAGAGATTTCATTCTGAATTACCCAATGTACAGACACACATACACACAAATATGTATGTATGTATGTATGTAGGGAAGAATTGGGGAAAGAATAATAGAGGTATACAGAATAAAATGTAAGACCCACCATCCAATCATATTAAAGTTTGATTATATATAAATATGACACAATTCATAAAATATTTTTCAAAAAAAAAAAATCCTGGGGCAGATAAATATTTACATTAAGATTTGTAGTATGCTTAAAAAATCCCACACATTCTGTTGAAAAGAAAGTTCTTTCACTCTATGATTACTATATAAATGGTACTTGATATATAATTTGATATATCTGTGAATATTCTAAAAGGTCACTGTGATTTTTAAATCATGAGCAACTTAGATAAGGGAATAGAAGGGAGCTCCTCAAATTTGCTGATGACACTAAGCTGGCAGGAACAGCCAACACTCTAGATGATAGGCTCATCCAGATGGTTCTCAACTAGAGGTGGTATTCAGCAGGTTCTGACCAGTTCTGGAGAACCAGTAGCGGAAATTTTGAACAGTTCAGAGAACTGGCAAGTACCACCTCTGACAGGAGATTTTATAGGATCCTTCCCCTGCCACACCCACCAAGCCACGCACACAGAACCCGTAGTAAAAAAAAATGAATCCCACCACTGGTCTCAACAGACTTGAACATTGGGCCCTATCTAACAAAATGAAATTTGATGTAAAGAAGAAGTGAAGTCTTATACTTAGGCAACAAAAACGAAAAGCACATGTACATATTAGGTGAAACTAATTACCTAAATATTAGGTAAACCTAAGCAGTAACTATGAGAAGGGTTGGAGTTCTAATGGACAGTCAATTAGATATAAGCTAGCAGTGTGTTGCAATAGCCAAAAAAATTGCAATCCTAAATTGCATTAGCAGGCAGATTGAATCAAGATCATTTGAGCTCGAGTACTGCTCTATAAAACCTTAATAAGGCCACACCTAGAATACTGTATCCAGTTTTGATCACCACACAATAAAAAAAAATGTTGAGACTCCAGAAAAAGTGCAGAGAAGAACAACAAAGATGATTACGGACTTAAAGGCTAAAACATATGAAGAATGGCTATAAGAACTTAGTATGGCTAGTCTAGTGAAGGTAAGGACCAGGGGTGACATGATAGCAGTCTTCCAGTATTTGAGGGGCTGTCACAGAAAAGTAGTACATAACCTATTTTCCAAAGCATGTGAAGGGCAGACAAGGAACAGTGGATAGAAACTGATCAAGGAGAGATTCAACCTAGAAATAAGGAGAAATTTTCTGACAATTAGAACAAGCAATGAACAAACAACTTGCCTTCAGAAATTTTGGGTGCTTTATCTCTGGAGGCTTTCAAGAAGAAACTGGACAACCACTTGCTTTAGCAGAAGGTTGGACTAGGTGGCCTACAAGGCCTCTTCCAACTCTGTTATTCTAAGTCTAAATTTCCATCCATGATTATGGCCTTCTTTCTGTACCCAAAGTCAGTTGGATAAGTCAAAACATAACTGCTCAAAAAAATAAAGGGAACACAAAAATAAGACATTCTAGATCTGAATGAATGAAATATTCTTATTAAATACTTTGTTCATTACAGTTTCAATGTGCTGACAACAAAATTACACAAAAATTATCATAGAAATCAATTTTAGCAACTCATTGAGGTCTGGATTTTGGAGTTACACTCAAATTAAAGTGGAAAAAAAACTACAGGCTGATCCAACTTTGATTAATGTCCTTAAACAAGTCAAAACGAGCTCAGTAGTGTGTGTGGCTCCACATGCCTGTACGACCTCCTGGGCATTCTCCTATGAGGTGGAGATGGTCTCCTGAGGTCTCCTCCCAACCTGGACTAAAGCATCCCAATCTGGACAGTCTGGGTGCAACATGGCAATGGTGCGATGGAGCAAGACATGATGTCCCAGATGTGCTAATTGGATTTAGGCCTGGGACGGCGGGCAAGTCATAGATCAATAGCCTTCATCTTGCAGGAACTGCTGATACACTGAGTGGCATTGTTTGCATTTGGAGGAACCCAGGACCAACCTGCACAGCACAAGGGTCTGAGGATCTTATCTCGGTACCTAATGGAGAAGCTACCTCTGGCGAGCACATGGAGTGTGCAGCCCCTAAAGAAATGCACCCACACCATAACTGACACTGCCAAACGTCATGCTGGAGGTGTTGCAGCAGCAGAGTTTCTCCACAGCGTCTCCAGACCCTGCAAGTCTGTCACATGTGCTAAGTTTAACCTGCTTTTCATCTGTGAAAAGAACAGGGCACAGTGGCGAATGTGCCAATCCTTGTTTTCTCTGGCAAATGCCAAACGTCCCTCATGGTGTTGGCTGTAAGCACAACCTCCACCTGTGGATGTCAGACTTCATATACCCTCATGGAGTCTGTTTCTGACAGTTGAGCAGCACATGCATATTTGTGGCCCAATGGAGGTCATTTTGAAGGCTCTGGCAGTTTTCCTCCTGTCCCTCCTTGCACAAAGGCAGAGGTAGCGGTCTGATGCTGGGTTGTTGCCCTCTAGGGCTCCTCCACGTCTCCTTGATGTTACTGCTGTCTCCTGTACGCCTCCAATTTCTAGATACTGCGCTGACAGACATAGCAAACCTTTTGCATAGATCTCATTGATGTGCCATCCTGGATGAGCTGCACTACTGAGCACTCTGTGGGGTTCTAGACTCCATCTCATGCTACCACTGGAGTGAAGCACCGCAGCATTCAAAAGTGACCAAAGCATCAGCCAGAAACATAGGGACTGAGAAGTGTCTTGGTACCATCTGCAGAACACTCCTTTATTGGGGATTCTTGTTAACTGCCTATGTTCCATTTGTTATTCCAATTTGTTTCACAACAGCATGTGAAATGGATTGTCAATATGTTTGCTCCTCAGGAACAGTTTGATTTTCACAGTATTTCACAGAAGTGTGATTGACTTGGAGTTACATTGTGTTGCTTAAGTGTTCCCTTTATTTTTTTGAGCAGTGCATTTTCCTAGATGTTAATAAATTCTTTGGAAAATTTGAAATCTGTCTGCAAGAACTGGCAAATGGAAGATATGAAGCAGCATACATAGTACCTACTTAGAGATGAGAAATATAATCTGACAAGCCATTCAGCTATTACCAGTGTCAATGTCCTTGTCCCAATATGAGGTGTAGTATTTTATGTTATATTTCAAAGAAATATAATCTGTCCCTCAACAGCTTTACACATGCTTTCTGTAGGTTTCACTGTCTATTTGAGAGAATTAAATATCATATTAAAAAAGCAGCACACACATATTAAGCTATTGCCTGCTTAGATTTAGTTCAGTTTCATTTCAAGTTGATCTTCTACCTATTAAATAGCAGAAATGAGATATGGTGAACAAAAAAAAATCAGAAGAAAAGAGTATCATGTGTCATGCCATGACTATCTATGAAAAGATAAATCAGAATTTCATTTTTCTCATAGGAGAATAAGCAGCAATTTCCTGAGTACATAGCCTCCATCTTTCATCATTGGTGAAAGTTACTAGAGGGTTAGTAGTATAAGCTCTTGCAAGAGAAACCTATTTATCTTATGTATTTTAGAAGCTTGCCTTCTATTTCAAGTCCTGATCCCTGAAAAACAATGTAATTAATGGAAAAGATAAATCACATTACTGTCGCCAATCTCAGTGGACTTCAGTTCCATGCTGATTAGGAATTCTGGAATTATGAAGCTCAGTTAGAGAGAAATTGGGCTGGTAAAAGACATCAGTCCCACTGAAATCTTTGGAACAAACTGTGACAATAAAATATTTAACCATGGTTAATTGAATTAATCACAGTTGGAAAAGTTCACATGTAACAAACCATGGTTTATTTACCAGGACAGCTGAGCCCATATGACACAGAAACAAATAAATCTTATTGAACGTATAAAAAAGACAAGTACAGAGGGAAAATATGAAAAGAAAGCTTCCTGAAATTTTATTTTGTTTGGAAGCTCTGAATTCAAGTTAAGGTGAAAAGTTATATTGGGAAGTACTGTATATACACTGAATGCTAAAATTCCATTTGTTCTCACCATTTGAAAAGATGTTACCATT
Organism: Laticauda laticaudata; assembly: GCA_004320025.1. Classification (NCBI taxonomy): domain Eukaryota; kingdom Metazoa; phylum Chordata; class Lepidosauria; order Squamata; family Elapidae; genus Laticauda; species Laticauda laticaudata. The sequence continues at coordinate 4,565 of BHFT01026466.1, forward strand.
GAAAAGATCCCAAAAGGCTATATAAGAGATGTGCTTGCCAAATGCATTAGTTTTTTACTACTTTTGTAAAAAAAAGCAGCTTGTAAAAACTGTTTGATTTGTGATTTCCCTGAATTTAGAACTTAACCTTTTCATACCTTAATATTCAACTTATCCTTTATGAAGGAAAATGTTTCTTAATTTTCTTTTTGTATAGGTGATATGCTTGCACTGGATCTAAAATTTCTCAAAGCCTCCAGGTATCATAATCCAATATATTGATCCAAAATACATTTGTTCAAAACAAAACAGATTGAATTTAGGGTTGTTTTCCCACCAAATATGAAGTTGATAGGATTTATGTCTAAAGCATTTTTTCTAAGCATATTTAGGATTGGTCCCTAGAATAATTTGAAATAAGAAATGTTAGATTTAGATCTAAATACTATTTGCAGCATGATTTCAGCTGGTGGTTTATTGTTTAATTTGCCTTTAACCCCCGACTATACAGATATATCTTAGCTCTTTTGGGAATTTAATACAATAGTATAAATACATGCTATCTAAAACTGCTTATGTAAAATAAATGGGGCTTCATTGTTCAGTTTTACTTAGATAATTTGCAGGAGACTGAAATACACTGTCACTCAAGGAAAAACTCATTATTTTGAATGCAGTGAGAGCAACGCTAAGCGAATTAGCATCTTGTAGTTTCGAAGTCAGCAATTGCAGTCTTGTAATGTAGCAGAAATTATATGAGACAAAGCTGGATAACATTTGAATTGCTTCATCAAGCTTTAATAGACAGAGCTGAAGTTACTTTGCCAACTAAAAAATATATTTAAAAAAAGAGTAACCTGAACAGCTTTCCTTAAGTAATCTATAGCAACTATCTTTAAGGCTGCAGTGTTCTCTTACACTGTGATTTTCATTTATACAAGGAGAACCCAATGGCACAGAGCAAAGGTGGTATTCATCCAGTTCTGACTGGTTCTGGAGAGCTAGTAGCAGAAATTTTGAGTAGTTCGGGGAACTGGAAATACCATCTCTGGCTGGCCCCGTCCCATCTATTATCAGCCTCCAGAGTCCCAGCTGATTGGCTGGGTCTTCTTTTGTTGCCCTGCATAGGAGAACAAAGCTGGAAAGCAAGTTAGTTGGGTGTGGGAGGGAATGGGATTTTGCAGTATCCTTCCCCTGCCGTGCCCACCAAGCCACACCCTCCAAGTCATGCCAGGGCCACTGAATCACCCCACACCCACCAAACCACCCCTTCAGAATACCACCACTGGCACAGAGGCTTAATGACACTGGGACTGCCGGCCATAAATGGTCTGCACTCTGGCGGTTCAAGTCCAGATCGTGAGACAGAGTGAGCTCCCATCACTCAATACTTAGCTCCTGCAATTCAAAAGCAGATAATATGGCAAGTAGATAAATGGGTACCAGTCATCATCTCTCCTGAGAAAGTATACCATTAGATCTTTCTCCTTTGAGGAAATCTCACCCTAACTGTTGCTGAGGAGAAATTCATAATCTTATTGAAGTGCCCCAATTGTATAAACCTACATTCCCAGAATCCCCTTGACATCAAATTAAGAAAGATTGACTTTAGAAGAAAGAGCTGGAGTTTTATCTTTTCGTCTTTCTTCCCAATTTTGTTTCCTTTCACACAATGTCTCATTACATTTGGCATCATAAACTCCAGATTTAACCTGCACCACAGTAGTAGATGCAAGTTGACAGGGAATGTTTCTGTCCCTCCCTTCTCCAGAAATAAGGGAAGCAAAGGCTCACATACTGGCATTCTTGGTTTTCTCTCTGGGCCAATTTTCTCTTTAAGGTCAAAATGGCCTCTTCCCTGTAGTCATTTAGGAAGACAATGCTCTTCAATGGATTATATTGATTTTATTTAAAAGATGTGTATGACCACTTACCTTAGATCACAACTCTAAGATCAGATATTGTTTGGAGGAGATTCATAACATATGCAGGAAGCTGCTGATAGATAGGCCAATGTGATATGAGTGTTTTATTACCATGGTTTCATGTGTCTTTTATGATTGTAGGCTTATAATCTATGGACAAGGCCATATACAAATATCTACAAATAAATAGCTAGTTCTCCCTCCCCCTCTCCCCTTCCCTTCTCTCTCCCTCCCTCCCTCCCTCCCTCTCCCTCTCATAAAGATCTATTTGTAGATCTATTTGTATGTGTGTGTATGTGTGTATTTTGAAGAGAGAATAATCTGCCTTATTACTGCCTTTTCAGCTCTGGGTGCATTTTCCAACAGAATGGTGGCAAATCATAAGAAACTATTCAAATTTTAGACACTATTTTAATCACACAAACCTGTGGACTTATACTTTTAATCTTGGAATTAAAAAAGTTGCCATATCTTGTTCAGGCTATTAATCTGCCTAGCTAATACCTGGCAATATTGATTGGCAACAGTCATCTAGGATTTTGGCATAGTTTTTCCTTCCCTACTTTGAGACCATAAAAAAAACACCATCATTTCGAGCAAACTAGCTTAATTGGCTGATGTTGGAGATAAACAGGAGACAGCTTTTGCTCTCCTACCTTGAAATTCTTCCTCAAAAATAATCTATCTGCCTAGCTGGTATTCAGGAACATAAGTCAAATTCTGATCCACTTGGATTGGACCTGTAGTTTTAATAAGGTACTCCTTGACTTAAAACCATAATTGAGCCCAACATTTCTGCTACTAAGTGAGACATTTTTAAAGTGAGTTTTACCCCATTTTATGACCTTTCTTGCCACATTTGTTAAGGGAATTAAGTGCAGTTGTTAAGTTCGTATCATGGTTGTTAAATGAATCTGATTTTCCCATTGATTATGTTTCTCTGAAGGTCTCAAAAGGGGATCACATGACCCCGGGACACTGCAACTGTCAAAAATATGAGTCAGTTGCCAAGAGTCTGAATTTTGGCACTAAAAATGATTGACCATGGGAATGCTGCAATAGTCATAAGTGTGAAACTTGGTGATAAATCATTTTTAGTGCCATTATTACTTTAAATGGTCACTAAGTGAACTATGTGCTATGTTCCTTCCTGCTTCAAATGCTCTACTATCATCCCAGTGCCAAAGAAGCCCTCCATCAAGGAACTGGATGACCACAGACCAGTTGCTCCAACATCTATAGTTATGAAAATCTTTGAAAGGCTTGTGCTGTCCCACCTGAAAAAGATCATAGATCCGCTGTTAGATCCCATGCAATTTGCATACCGAGCAAATAGATCAACAGATGATGCTGTTAACATGGTTCTGCATTACATCCTACAATACCTTGAATCTCCAAATATCTATGCAAGGGTCCTGTTTGTAGATTTCAGTTCAGCATTCAATACCATCATTCCAGACATTCTTGTAACTAAATTAAACCAGCTAGCGGCACCTGAACACACTTGTAAGTGGATCATAAGGTTCCTAACAGACAGGAAGCAGCAGGTAAAGCTAGGCAGAATCACATCTGATACCTATACAATCAGCACAGCCCCCCACCCCCGCTATGTGCTTTCTCCACTTCTCTTCTTCCTATATACCAATGATTGCATCTCAAATGATCCATCTGTTAAAATCCTGAAGTTTGCTGATGACACAACAGTGATTGGTCTCATTCAAGACAACGACGAATCCACATACAGACAGGAGGTTATATAACTTGCCTCGTGGTGTAACAATCTGGAACTGAAGACACTCAAAACTGTAAAGATGGTGGGAGACTTTAGAAGAAACCCTCCCGTACCACCACCTCTTACAATACTAGACAACACAGGATCAACAGTAGAGACCTTCAAATTTCTAGGTTCTGCTATATAACATGACTTAAAATGGACACCTAACATCAAAAACGTCATCAAAAAAGCACAACAAAGAATGTTCTTTCTGTGCCAACTCAGAAAGNGATACAGTTCTACAGAGGAATTATTGAGTCTATCATCTGCACCTCTATAACTGTCTGGTTTGGTTCTGCAACCCAACAGGACAGACACAGACTTCAGAGGATAATTAGGATTGCAGAAAAAACAATTACTACCAACCTGCCTTCAATCGAGGACCTGTATACTGCATGAGTCAAAAAAGGGGCTGTGAAAATATTTACAGAGCCCTCACATCCCGGACATAAACTGTTTCAAATCTTTTCCTCAAAACAACGCTATAGAGCACTGCACACCAGAACAACTAGACACAAGAACAGTTTTTTTCCCTGAAAGCCATCACTCTGCAAAACAATTCCCTCAACACTTCAACTATTTACGAAGTGTACACTACTGTTATTGTTAATCTTCTCATCACTGCTTATCACCCATCCCCTCCCACTTGTGACTGTATGACTGTAAAGTATTGTACCTTATGATTCTTGACTCTTGATGAATGTATTTTTTCTTTATATACACTGAGAGCATTTGCACCAAGACAAATTCCTTGTGTGTCCAACCACACTTGGCCAATAAAGAATTCAATTCTATTCTATTGTAAGTTCGACAGCTACCTGTACATATTTAGAAAGCCAGTTTGGGCAAACTCTACCTATATACCTTAGATGCAATGGTGGTATTCTACCGGTTTGGCTTAGTTCTGGTGTACTGGTATCACCGAAGATTGGCGGAGACTGGCCGAGGAGCTGTTGGAGCTGCTCTTAGGCCCACCTGCCCGCCCAGGCTTCGATACTGACCTTTATTCCCTGCTTTTGAAGTGCAGCTGTTTTGTGCGGCACAGCAGATTGCCACGCGTTAGCTGCTGAAGCAACAGGGAGAGTACAGAATTGCAGGAGGTGAGTCGGAAAGCGCCTGCACCTGCGCAAAGTGTGCATTTGGCAAAGTGTGTGCACGCATGCAAAGCGCACCCACTAAGCCATGCCTACCGAACCAATAGTAAACTATTTTGAAATGCACCACTGCTTAGGTGGATTGGCATTCAAATTTAGCTTTAAAAATGGGAAGAGAGGAAGCAAACCCCCTATCTGAAATTGTTTAGTTGATGAAGTTTTGATGCTAGTCTCCAGTTTTGCACGAAGCATAATTAATGGAGGGAGCTCATACTTTTCCCCTTTTAGAGTCAAAGTAGAATGTTCATTTGGCCGACTTGCATGAATAATCCATCACTGTGAATCATTAACTTACAAGACAAGTTATGATAATTGATGTTTTTATCGAAGCTATAGAAGCATTAAGGGAAATAATTTATTTTCCTGTGCTGGCCAATGTTTTAATGCATTTGTTTGTTTTATCATGCTCCACACGCTGAAAAGAATTGTGCTGTAATCTTAATCAAACTTGCTTGAGGGTCGGTGCTTTCAAGAAATGAAAAATGCTTGTTCCTGTCTAAATGTATTAACCTCAGATTTCCTTAGAGTAAAGACAAAAAAAAAACACAATTCAGGGCACTTTAATTTTATTTTTTGCACTGCTTTTCTGTGTGAGGAATTTTACGTAGTTTGTAAAAATTGTTTCTTTTTATTTTTCTTATATGTATCCATTTCATGTATTCATAACTATGTTTATACTTACACCTATTATTTTCTAAGCGATTGACAAATCAAATAAATAAAATAAATAAATAAAAGCTTAATATTTTTCACCTCTCTGTAAATTGCTGTGAGCCTCACCTTGGAAAGAAGAATTAGGATATAAATATTATACAGAAATGTTTAATTCTTCACACGGCATTAGCAAAACTCTACCTATAAGTGTTGTAGTACAGGTGTGATTTATATTTTATATGTGAAGTCTTCAGAACCTACAATTGTGTAGTGGTTATTCTTTCAGCCACATGGGTTGTTGGAAGTTGACCCAAATGCATTTGGAAGCTGCTATTATTAGAGCTAACAATTAGCTCAGTATGGAAGGAAAATCTGTAATGTGCATAAAGACATAACAAATGCAGTTTTGCTCTGCATTTTGATTGCGCTGGAAACACAGATGATCATGGGCAAGATCTGGTGAAGAAATATACCGATCTGGAAAAGAGAGAAAGATTGTAGACCCAGTTTGGTGTAGTGATTTTGATGTTGGCCTAAAACCAGGAGAATATGAATTCTAGTTCCTCGATAGTCATGAAAGCCAGCTGGGTGACTTTGGGTCAATCACCAGAAGATCATGAGTTTTCCACCTAAAGCATGAAAGCTTAGCAAGTTACTTTGGAAAAGTTGCTCTTATCCCAATCTATCTGACAACATTCTTGTTGTGGGGAAATGGGAGGTGGAAAGAGTATGTTCACCATATTGAGTTACATATAAAGTATTAAAGGCAGAATTTAAAACAAAAATTAAAAAAAAAGAATGAAAAAAGGTTTTCCCCATGTTAGCTGGGAATCTAATACAGTCTGGAAGTTCTTAAACATTGTTACTTTAGTAAGATAGAAAAAATGTTTCTATTAACAGATTTATATTGAGCTGGTATATGTATGTTTAGTTTATACTTGAGGAAAACGTGTGACTTAACAGCATCAGAAGAATTATTATTCTTATGCTTATTAATTAGTAAATTAAAATGGAATAATTGGAATATCCTAACTGTATTTCTGTCCACTGAGCTGACTGATTGTGTTATGGCTTAAACTTTGTTAACTATTGTTATGATGTATAGATTTTTTCTTCTTCTGTGTTAGATCCTGTTGCTTATGATGTATTTTTATTACTGTTATTTATATATTTTCTTGGAAGAAGTATTGCATTTTTCATTTCAAAAGATTTCATTCCTATTCTTCATTACAGAATTTCATAATAGCCTGATTCAGCATTACATTCAGCTATAATGAGTTTAACCATAATTACCACAGTCCTGACTAACATATTAAGCCATCCTCTTTTATTTGCAAACCACAATAGGCAGCGGGTCGTGTATCATATGAAACCAAATAAACCACATTGCAACTTAAGGCCCTGTCCCATTGCACTTATGGATGCCAAAGAGGATTGTAAAACGTAAAAAAAGCTTGCCATCCGTTTGGAAAACACTAATGGTATCCGTTGTGTACTCATTGCATAACATGTTTCCATACACTCTATCCCGATCGAGCATTCTGTCCACTGCGATTTCATCTGCCGCAAAAGAAGTTTTCGAGCTTGCACAAAACTTTGTGAATGGATGAACTTTCTGCTGTGTACGATGTAACCGCCGAATACAAGCCAAGAAACGTTCTATGTCCATTTATCATCCCATTAAACGTCCACTGTATCCTCTCTGCATCCTTCTGGCATCCTCACAAACTCACATCTGCTGCAGATGAAAACGGAAAGAGGAGAAACAAAAGCGTATACGGGGAACATCTACACAGCGTTAGATAGCACGGAAATAGATAAGGGATGCACAGTGAATCGTTTGCAATCTGATATAATCCGCGCGGCATCCCCTTTCTTTCCTTTAGGCGTACGTGATGCATCCGCCTTCATACGCTATGCGTCCACTTTCAATTATCCCCGAACCCCTTCGGATCCCCTTTCATCTGCTTTCATCCGCTAGGCTTCCTATGAACAACCGGTTAACATCCCGTTACATACTACCCAACTCGTTCTTTTTGTTCTTTCATTTTGGTTTATGCAAATTTTCACCACTTTTGGAGCGGATGACAATGGGTGGAGCTACCCCCCGAAATTTTGCTCGTCCACTGTGTCCTTTATGCATACATTTTGCATCTGTCGGCCAGTGGGACCGGGCCTTTAATGTGGTGTGTGAACTAAGCCTAAATGTCTCTTATGAAAACAATGAACTGAGTTTTTGGCAGTGTGGCTAAACTAGCTAGGTTTGCAATATTTATTTAAGGAAAACATAATATGTCTGAGACTGAACGGCTACTGCATTTTTTTTTAGGAGGAGAAAAAATTGTAAACTCTTTGTATTTTTTTGGGGGGGAGGGGGTAGTAAAGTTCATTTGAAGATTCTTAAATCAGTACTGTTCCATGGACATTCACAAAAGCTTAGCTTAGGTTTCAACTTAGAACCACAATTGAGACCAGAATTTTTGTGGCTAAGCGAAGTGGTTAAATGAAAGCCCTTCAGATATTGGAAAACTGATGTCATATATCCCCTTAGCCTTCTCTTCTTCAGGCTAAATATGTCTAGCTCTTTTAGCTGTTCTTTCCAAAAAGTTACTCAACGTTCTCCTTGTATTTGTTGGTCAAAACTGGACATGGTATTCCAGATGCGGTCTGATCAGTGTAGCCTCAACATTATATTTATGTTGATGCAGCCCAAGATTGCATTGGCTTCTTTTGAGAATTGCAACATACTCTTGGCTCATATTTAATCAGGATACCCCATTCCTTCCAACAAGATACTGCTGTTTAGACGGGTATCACTTGTCTATTTATGTATTTGGTTGATTGGTTCTCGTATCATATTTATATAGACTCGTAGAACATGATTCTGGACAGCAAACAATAAAACCATTAAAATATGGTTCTGTTGATGTTACTATTTTAAAAGGCTAAGCAAGAGTATCACATATTATGAACAGTGGAGCCACTTCAAGAGATCATTGTTCCCTTGAGACCCTTAAGGCTGTTAACATATCCAAGTTTTAAAAGACTTCCAGAAGGATGAGAAGAAGGAGACAATCTCACATTGCAAAAGAGAGATGAAGTTTTCAGATGTTCTTCAAAGGAAGCCCCATGTAGAATACATTATAGAAGTCTACCTGGGAGATGAGACCAGGACATAAGTGATCATGAGCAGAGTCTCTAGATTCAGTAATGGATGCAACTGATGTAGAAAGTGAATTTGTGTAAAAGCCCTCCTAGCCATGATTGCCACCTGCTCTTCCAGTAAGAAGGAACCCCAAGTAGCATGCAGGGCCTGTCCGGGTCACTGCCAAAGATGGTATAGCCCCAAGCCAGCAGACCCAAAGATATGTAGCTTCTCAGTCTTTCCAGAATTCCAGTGAGGCTATTGTTCCTCATCCAGACCATCATAGCCTCCAGACACTTGGGTAAGACATCAGTGGCATCAATTGTCTGATTTTTTTTTCTATCCAAGTGCAGAAACCTCCATGTTTCACTAGTGATTGGCATTTTGTGGGAAATGGTCCAATGTTTGACTCTATAAGATCCTTTAAAACTTTGAGTCAGCCTTATGAAATCTTTGAAACCTACTTTGTGTTATCTGCAAAGTTGCTGAAAATCCCCACTATCCCCTTATTTAAGTCAGTTATAAAAATGTTGAACAGCACTGGATCTTTCCAGAACATAATCTTAAGGTATCCCATTGCATATTTCTCTCCATGTTGATATAGAATCATGTGTATCACCGAGGACCACATGTTGAGTATGGTTGTTCAACCAAATGTGAATTCCTCTGGTAGTGGACCCTCCAACTCACATTGTTCCATTTTATCAAGAAGACGACTATGGTCAACTTTATCAAATGCTTCTGTGAACTCTAGGGTACACTACATTCAAGGCATTCCTTTGGTTGATTAATCCTTTTGTCAAAAAAAATGCTAGATAATTCATCTGGACAATTTATTTTTAACAATTATGATATAATTATGATATAATGACATTATCTGGAAACCCATTGTTTATCTTTTCTAGGATTTTCCAAGTTGTTAGTATCTAGCTGACTTGTCTATATTTTCCTGGATCCACTTTTTCCCATTTTAAAGAGTGAAAAAATATTAGCTCTTCTCCAATTTTCTCACATTTTCCCTGTACTCAAAGTTCTCAAAGAATACAAGTAATGATTCTGAGATCACATCTTTCAGCTCTTTTAGCACCTTGGGATGTAATCCATCTGCCCTTTGAATTTGAACTCATTCAAAGCAGCTAAGTGTTCTCACACATTTCCTTGCCTATTTGACCCGCATTTCTCTTCTACTCCCTATGGTGCACCTACTGACAGGTTGCACCACTTTTTCCTTTTGTGTAATGAGAGATGCAAAATAAGACTTAACCAGTTCAGCTTTCTGCCTGTGGTCTCTCACCATCTTGCCACTTTCTTGCCCAGCAGATTTCTTATTTTCTTGATGTTTCTCTCATTCTGCAATACACAAAGTAGTGTTTTGTTTTTGTTTTTGCATTCATTGAAAGCCTCGGCTCATTCTACGTCTCAGATCTCTTGACCCCATCCTCACAGAGTCAGGCTGTGAGGAGAACCAAGGCTCAGTGTGAAGTTTTTCAACAAAATGTACTGATGGAGCACATCTGTTGATTTATTTGCAAACTTGAATGAGCTGATTCATAAGGCATTATACTTTAAGATTTAGGATACATTTTAAAAAGTGTTCTTTTGCACAGTGTAAGTTTTAATTTATGAAATCCATGCTATAAAGTATCCTGATACAGTCCAGATAGCTTTAAAAGGGGGTTAGGGAAGCAATGTGAGTGCAATTTCATCAAAAGCTGTTTAATATAAAATGTATGGGGGTCCTTAAGTACAATATGAAACCTATGGGGTACCTTAAGGACAATGTTTTATTGATGCTTTACAATGTTCTGGGAAACAAGAATAGAAAATAATGTTTTCTGGAATTCTGCTTCACAGAGCAAATTAAGGATTAACTAATTTTTGCACTTCATGGAAATTTGTAGTTGGAATCTGTGGGAACGATGATCAACTGGAAAGGATTTTGATCTGCTTCAATCTGGGTCTCTGTAGTTCAGTCTTTTCTGCTCTTGTATGAGATTTTAATTCCTTGATTCCCTTTCTTTCAAATCACCTCTCCATTCTTCTCCCACACAGACATACACCTGAAAATAGGTTGCTAAGAAGCTGTCAGTCAGAAAACCAAGACACTGATACCAAGAAAAATATGAACAGCAGGAAATAGAAATCTAAAAGAAAAAGCCAAGGGCGAAATATAAAATCATTTGAACATCTATAGATTATTACTACCATGAAAGATATAGTGATAGAGAATATTACTTCTTCAAGTAGTGTGTACATGTATTTTGTGACTTGAGGGCAGCTGGTACTGTGACATGGTAGGACTGCAGCTATGCATGTGGGTGGGTGCTGTGGTGCAAATGCAGGTGTGTGGAGGGTGAGTGTTCTGGTGTGAATATGACCAGATGCGCCACTGCATGCCACAGCACAAGTGTGAATGGGGATGGGTGTGCTGTGGACCAGCACATGGGGTTCACATTCACCCTACTGCCCAGGGATTCCTTAAGAGAAAAAGCAGGAACAAATTACCATACTGACTTAGGACCTCCTTCCAACTTGCCCATTGACTTTCCTTATGGTAAGTCAGATGGGAAGGTTTCAAGTGATGATCATGTGACTGCACAACACTCATAAGTGTAAGCTGTTTGCCAAACACCTGTATTGCAATTATGACTGTGAGGACACTGCGCCAGTCGCAACTTTGAGAAATGGTGGTAAGAGCTGTTTGTTGAATATTCATTGCTGTTGTAACTTTGAATAGTGGCTGAATGAGAGGCCTACTCATATGTTTATGGGTATTAGGGTGGGCTTGTATTTTTATATGCTTGTATTTTATTAGGGTAGGGCTTGTATTTTAAGGCCCTGTCACACTGGCCAACGGATGCAAAACGTTTGTAAAAAGGACACAGCGG
>BHFT01026467.1:0-15895 GCA_004320025.1 Laticauda laticaudata
CTGGAATACTCGACCTGACTCTGTGGTTTCTTCCCCAAACCCCAAAAACTTTAACCTTGGACTGTCTACTATTGACCGCAACCCTTTCCTAAGAGGTCTGTAGGGGGTGTGCATAAGCGCACCAACGTGCCTACTGTCCCTGTCCTATTGCTTGTTTTGTATATTTTTTATTTTTCTTTTGTGTGTCCATGTATTCATAACTATGTTTTTACTTATGCTTATTATCTTGTAAGCAAATAAACATAACATGACAAATAAACATAAATAAATAAATAAAAATAAAAGCTTTCCTAACTGTTTATCACTTCTCTGCCTCTACAGTTTCTACTTTGGCTTGCTGTCCAGATGATGGTGTGGTTTACAGCAGGGGCGTCAAACTCACATCATCGCGGTGTCGACATGTGATGGATTGGGACTTTGTTTTCCTTTGGTAACTGGGCATGGCCGTGTGATACATCTGGCTCATCAGCCAGGAGTTTTGACAGCTCTGGTTTAGAGTCTGTAGGGCATCTAAAGAAAGGCCACTGGTCAAACTCTCTGGCTTAGCCGTCCTCTATCTTCTTCAGCAAGTTGGTGCTCCAAGATTTGCACTGAAGTCTAACAGACAGCTATTATACTCCTAGGTTTAAGCCTTCCATCCAACCTTTCATTGAGACAGGTGATTGTGGAGTAGGTAAAGAATGCCTAGTAATGCATGGGTGGTTTTTCTGCTTTATTAGGCAATCTTCATCTTACCTAGCAGATCAAGTTCTGGTTTTGCAGCTGATACATCAGTGGACATGCTGCATGGCAAAACAGTGGTAGAAGTAATTTGTTAGGAGCTGATAAGCAAGGTAAAAGGAGCTATTGAAAAATACCTTTATCAGAAGCTCCCATCAGCTCTTCAGGGAGTTGCTCTGACATGGTTTTAATGCACTTATACCTTTATCATCTCCCTCTCCCATTCAAGTCAGGGGAGCTGCAAATAACAAGCAGCTGATGTCTGCTTTCCCCCACCCTCTCCTGAAAAGAAATGGATCAGAGGACAGTATTCTGGACATCACGTATTGCATAGAAGTAGAGAGTATGCATCTTGCCCCTTTAACTGCTTATAGTCCAGCAGTTATTTGGAAAGAGATGTGCAGAAGATTGTCCTCTGATTGCTTCAGGCTTAAAGGAAAAGCCAAAAGTAATTATTAGGACAACTCAAGATTGCCTCAATCATTGTCTGAGGATGAGATGAAAGCAACATCAGAAGATGAAAGAGTATACGAGGACCTATTCTTATAAGCATGTCAGGGTGTATCCATAGATGGGAAATCAAGAAAAATAGAAGTAGGAAAAAGGTTTTTTTGATCCCAGTAACGTGATTCTGGCAGGCTTTCAGTGAAATACTTACCTGGCAGACATAAATGTCCAGGATTGCGATGAAGATGTCTGGGGAAGGAGGAATTGGATGGAGAAGTAGATCCTCCAACACTTTCCTGAGATTTTATCTTGCTTCAGTGATAACTATACACATACCCAAGATAAAAATGCAAGAGATTGCTGGATAGAGAATGAAAGGATGATTTGTTCCATGCTTACTTCAGCTATTTGGATAACTTACTCTCTGCTCTTATGCTGTAAGACTGGAAGACAGCATGGTCAGGTCATCTCAGAAGACAGACATTCTTCCCCTGGCCAGCACAGCAATAAAAACAGTTGACCTTGTAGAAAGCCCACAATAATGTTTATATATGAGTAAGTTGCACAGAAGGCACTCCACGATTTCTCAGATACTGTACTTTGAAGCCCATTTGTAAAGCATACTGACGTTTAAAAGCCCCCCTGTAAATTATTTGTCACATATATGTATGGCTATTTATCTCACAAGAAGGGATCCCGAACAGTGTATAACAATTTACTTTCAAAGCCCTACTTTCCCTGTTACGTCACAGACAATGAGAGATTATCATAACACATAGGTAACAGTTAGCACTGATAAGCTTATACTGTATGTATTTTTAATCTTTAGTGTTAATCTTTAGTTATTTGCAGATTTCACCCTTTTGCAAGTTAGAACTCTCTAGGTGTACTTAAACTATAGAATATGGGTAGAAGAGACCATTTCTTATATTTTAAGAGGTAATAAATTCATTTATTCAGTACATGTCATGATGAATAGGTAAATTAGTTCTTTATATATTTTTCTCTTTACTATATTAATTTTTCTTTTCTATTTTTCTTTTCTGCAATTTTTTTCCTTATATTCTTTTAACTTTCTTAGGGTGCATTAATTTTATCTTATTAATTGCATTGCTTAATAAAATTATTTTTCAAAAAAACTACAGCTTTATATTTTGTTAGCACCACACCCACTGGGAAATCTGGAGTTTCAGCCGATTACGTTGTGAATACAACACTGAGGAACAATGATTTACAGAACAGATTTTAAACATAACATGCAGAAAGACAAACTTTAAAGGATTTTTTAAAGTACAATTTCTGAAACTGAACCATTTCTTTCCATCATCAAGTAACAGGTCCTTTCTGTCACACTGGCCGACGGATGCAAAACGTATGCAAAAAAGACACAGCGGACGAGCAAAATTTCGAGCTCCATCCGTTGTTATCCGCTCTCAAAAGTGGTGAAAATTTGCATAAACAGAACAGACAACAACGGAAAGGAACGGACGGGGGTAGTATGTAGCGAGGTAATGGTAAGCGGATTGTTCGAGGAAGCGAAGTGGATGGAAGCGGTATGACCACATCCGAAGGGGCTTCCAGGGGAGAATAGTGAAGTGGACGTTGTAGTGGAAGGAAGCGGATGGCGTAGCGGATGATGCGATGCATCACAGACGCCTATAGTAGGAGCATAGTTAAGAATGTTATGCGGATGAAAAGCGTTCACTGCGCATGCGGGGAAGAATGAATTGCGTTCAGCTCCGTGGGATATAAAGGATGCACCTCGCAAGCCAGTCACCATTCAGAGGAAAGACCTGCTGCCAGAGACATTTGAAAGAACAACCATGGTTCAATCAGTCAGGGAAGAAGAGGAATCCTGATGCCTACTTCCTGCCAGCCCTGGCAAGAAGGACAGAACACCATCCACCCTTGGCGCTGACTCTGAGCCTGCTGGTGCTTCTGCTGCTGCTGGTGTCTGCTGCCAGCTGGTGTTGCTGCTGCTGGTGCTTCTCTGCTGTGCGCTTCTCCTGCTGGTGCTGCGTGGTGCTACTGGTGGCTTTCTCCTGCTGCTGCTGAGTGCTTTCTCCTGCTTCTGGTTGCTTCTCCTGCTTGCTTGCTGGTGCTGCTGCTGTGTGTGGACCAAGTCCCCAAGGCCCTCAAAGCCCTCTGCTAAAGGGCCTGAGACCCTGCCAGAGGGAGGAAGAGGCAAGGCAAGGAGAAGGGAGAGAGGAAACAGTATTCCATTTTCCGAGGACCATGAGAAGTGGCTGCTGGAATGGCCTGAGAGAGAACGGGACTACTTTGTGGAGAAAAGGGCCACAGACTCTAATCGCGGATACCAAAGAGAAACAGCGGCAGCATGGAGAGACAAGGCAGAGGAGCTGGGCTACACTTCAGATGTCCCCTAGGTGGTGGAAGCACATGCCACACCTGGTATTGCAAGCGCACTGAAGAAATTCTGGCCAGGCCGCTGTCAAGCTCACTGACTGGGAGGATGTACGTCATGGCCAAGTGCAGCTTCCTGGAGGGTGAGGTCACCACCGAGGAGCAGCCCCTTCTGTCAACCCTCTCCTCAGACAGCCAGACTGTCCTCTCCAGCCAGGAGAGAGCGTACCATGTCCGGCAGGTTGTCCTTTGGAGGGCCAAACAGCAGAGACCCCCCGACAGCTGCACTCCCCCATTGCCAAGAGGACGTGGAGGATCCTCCTGTCCTCAAAAATGGAGCAAAGAAGAAAGCAGCAGGCCAGAGACCAGGCCACCCCCACCTCCCAGCATCCACCTCCACAGAAAAGCAGGCAGAGAGGCAAGATTGCGAAGGGCCGCAAGGCCAACACTGTCCTGCTGGAGATCAGGACACAATCAAAAACCAGCATAGAATCTTTCTCTTCCTCAGCTGGTCCACAGCGATATACCATCCTTCGAAACCGCAAGCCCTTCATCACGTACGTTGAGTAGACCCTCTGGACCTGCCCGATGCCGAGTTACAGGTGAAATGAAGGAGAAGATCACTAGCACTGCTCCAACCACCCTCCAGGCCCAGCTGAACCTGCTTCTGAAACCAGTCCAAGGTCTGGCTCCTCCACCCCAGGCGATGTCCAAGCCCCTTCCCACGGCTTTCAACAGCCCCTCAACCTACCAAGGCTACGAGTAGTACCAAGGACTTTCCCACAGCCAGAGGAGCCCTCCCAATCCAGGCCAGTGTACATCGCACACACAAACGCCACTCAACCTCACCAGCTGCAGACCAGACAGCCCACTATACTGCCTTCTCCCCACCCCACAGCCAAGCCCCTCAACAGAAAATCTGTCATCAAGTAACTGTGCTGACATTCCCAGGTCCTTGAGGAAGGGCCTTCTCAACCTCACGGACTGAGTCAGCTCTCTTGAGCAGCTTCCCTGAACACCAACCATTCTCCTGTTGTAACTCTCGGGGCCAGGTCACCCTTATATGGCACCTCAGGACCAGCCACTCCAGCCACAGCCACCTCCACAGTCCCTGGCCGCTCAACGCTGAGACCATGGGGACATTGCCTCAGAGTGACTGAGAATAGTGCCAGAGACTGAGTTGTTAGCCTGTTCATTTTATCTTTGCTTAACAGACACGTTTAACTTGGTTCATTTTGCTTTTTTAATAAAGTCATACAGTTTAACTTTAAGACAGTTATTAATAAAGGTTTACCTTTGTTCCAACCCCCACACTTTGGTTCATTTTTATTTACTTAATAAAGTGTTGCTCGGGATGAATCTTTGTGGGATGGGTTAAGGATACGTCTGTGGGAATGGGTAAGGATAATGGTGTGATAGGATGGTTAAGGAATCTGGTTGAGGGATGTGATAGGAGATGGGGATAGTAAGGATAGCTGTGGGATGGGTAAGAGGATAGTGTGATGTAGGAATGTGTGATAGGAAGAGGACTGTGGACAGAGAAACCTCCAGTGCCAAAGCATAGTGGGAACTGTATGAATTCCATCCTCCCAGGCTGCCAGACATATGAACTTTATTATCAAATAACAATTTATTCATTGATCAACACATTTCAAAATAACAAAGCTTTTTATTTATGCCCTTTTCATTGTAGGACCTTTCAACATACATGGCACAATCCTATCAGTGTTATAAGACAGGATCAAGGAAAGCATCCATTCAGCATCTACTCATCCTGTCTTGCAACTCCACTGCTCCAGCTGGGGAGTTGCACCAAGTGTTTCAGGACGGTTGCGCTACTTTCTTCCCTTCACGTGAAAGCTCTGTTGGGGCCTTGTACATCCACAGTGTCTATTCAGGTTATGTCCTTGCCTCCATTCACCAGGCTCATGTCCCATTCCCTTGTTGACAGTCCACAAGCCTGTTCTGCAACACTGGTAGTGGGTTGCACATGAGATTGTGTAGGATGCAGCAAGCTTCCACGATCCTCCTCACAGTCCCTGGGTGATGCTGCATGGTGGTGAGAAGTACCTGGAACCTGTTGGCCAGGATGCCAAAGGCGTTCTCCACCACCCTTTCACGATCATGTCTTGCCCTGGACATCCTGTAGTTGAAGATCCTCTCTTCATGGGTAAGGTATCTGGAACAGTAGGGCTTCATGAGGTAGGTTCTGAAGAGAGAAGGCGTCATCACCCACGATAAAATAGGGCACATCTTGCGTGTCGTTGGGCAGGGGGTCTGAATCTGGAAAACCCATGATGAGGTTGCATTCAGCCCTTCCTTGAGGTAACTGGCATTGTATACTCGGGCATCTGAAGCTGACCCGTTACTTGAAGCATCGATGTACATGAACTTGTAGTTTAGCATCAACCATGGCAAAGAGGATGATACTGAATGAAGCCCTTGTAGTTGTGATAAGTGGGGACCCTGAGTTGGCTGGAGCTTTGCAGGCCACGTGCTTCCCCATCTATGGCTCCAACGGTGGTGTGGGGAAAGTTCCACTTCTGAAACCACTGTTCTGCAATTTCGCTCAGCCTTCTTCAGTGGTGGGGCACTGGAGGAGCTCCTCCACATATTCTTCGATGATTGGCCTGCACCCACTTTTTCTAACCACTTTGCTGATCCTGTTTGTGTGGCACCCTCCCAGGCATACTGCATGTTTCTGTATGTGGTTCCAGAGGCCAGGTGGTGCAGAGTCAGTGCCACACACAGGGTTCAGGCTGGGACAGAAGTTGGTGCTCGGCTTTTGGTCAACCTGGGTCTCAGATGCTCAACAATTTATAAAAAATGGCTGGTGGCAATCCTCATGAAGTGCTGGAATGCACAAGTCTCTTCATTCCTCAGCTCCACCATCATCTTGTCATACAGTCGAAACTCCCGCTCTTCTCCCGATCCATCGTCGGACCCACAACAGCTCTTGGACGTCTCCTTCTTCCTCCTTGCATAGAAAAGGTGAAACAGTCTGAAGAGGCTTGGTTCTGGTGTTGAATGATGGCAGCTACCATAAGGAGTGTGTGATGATCCATGGTGGAGATCAAATGGATGATGTGGAAGAGCAAGAGCAAGGGTGAAGAAGGTCTGTACACCACGGCTGCTGGACTGATAGTGAGATCCAGGTGATTTCCTCCCCCTTTTTATAGGAAATATCGGTTTTCCGCTAGGTGTCCTTCCACATACTCTAAGGCATACTCCAGACATCCTTAATATCCGAGATACGTCCATATACAAACGTTTTTGTCCGTTTTAATGCTTTTATATATGAGATGCAATCCCGCTTACATCCTTTTTATTTCCATGCTACTAACGCTGTGTGGATGTTCCGTGTACCTTTCACTTCCTCCCTCTTTCCGCTTTCAGCTGCAAGCAGATGTGAGTTGAGGGGATGGCCAGAGGATGCGAGAGGATACAGCGGACGTGGAACGGATGACAACGGACCTAGAACGTTTGTTGCCCGTATGTGTCACGGATGTACATTGTACGCGGCGGAAAGTTCATCCGCTCAAAAAGTTTTTGTGCAGCTCAAAACTTTTTCAGCGATGAAATAGCAGTAGACAGATGTTTGACAGATAGAGCGTATGAAACACGTACGCAGTGAGTACACAACGGATGCATCGCATTTTCAAATGGACATAGTCCAAGAAAAGATGGTGTGGCAATACTCACTTGTTTAGATGGTTTTAAGAAAAAAATAATAGTAACAGCTATACGTTGCACTCAGTGAGTCATGCAGATCGCACCTTTGCATCTAAGCATTTTGGAAAGACGATGATCCAAACTGTATTCTAGTACCTTAAGGCTGCAAGATAATGACTACATGGTGAATATGGCTGTGAACATGGTTTGTTTATAATGCTTGTTGTAACTGCTCTCTTTTTATTTAAATTGTCCTCACCTTAAAAACACTGAGCATTGCTTCTTTTGTAGTTGACTATGAAATTCAGGATTTTGATGTTTACCCCCAGAATCTATTTCTCAGTTGTAATTTAATTAAAAGGGCAGTATCCCAAATTCACCATATGTGACTCCATCTGCAATAATTGCAGTTTTAAGTCTAAGGGTAACATTAGCCCATAGATTGAAACATACTTTTACAAGTGATGAAAGCGGTCACCTGTGGTGTGGAGATTGCTATTATACCTCATGATAGTAGGGTATTACTGAGCTATAAAATTTATCATGGCTTTTTATACTAATGTATTTAAAAGAGGAGTAAAAGTTTAAATACTCAAACCATGCAGTAAGAAAAAAATAATAATTATTATTTTATTTTATTTTATGTTATTTTAATTAATAATAATAAAGATCTACAAAGTCCTGCAAGAAAATAGAATCCCACTTCTTTGTTCGGTTCTGAATTATGCAGCAGTAGGTGCAGCCGTTTCAGTTCAACATAGTCTATGGAAACACAGACTACAATCTGCATTTTGAACAGTGAAATAAAAAACCTGAGGGAATATGGCTTGAAACGCTGACCTGTGGTGATTCCCCCTTCTAATCTAAAATCACAGTTGGATTGATAATACATTGAACTCTTTATGAAAGAGTCAATGTTCTAATTTGGACATTACAGTCCTTTGATCCTAAACATGATTTAAGAGCATTTAATTAAAAGACGACTAAAATACTACAGATTTGATAGGTGGTTGAAGGAAGAGAGGAAAGTTTGAAGTAGTCAAAGTAGACAAAGGCAAGCTGGCTGGCTGGCTGGTCCCTATATCCAATTTAACTGGTGCTGACATTTTCTTATATTAAAACCAGCATCAATGCTGTGTTTTCAGTTAATCTGCCTTCACAAGTTTACGGGGCTCCAGAGATCAGAACAACAGTTGGCTTCTCTCTCACACACAACTGTTTTCAAGGGGAAACACATCACCAGCATTCAAATGAATGAAGCTGCTTACTCAGTTTAACAAGATTTCACAGGTTCACAGGCCTGGTCCACATAACACAATGAACATTTAGCTTGTTTGTTTGGGGTTAAATGTGGTGGCTAAATGTAACACATAGCCCACTATGTTTTATGGCTTAGTAATGGGAGAAAGCCCAGGCATTGTGCTTTCTTCAGTGGCCCAGCATTTGTGAACCAGCAGTCTCCATGAATTAATCTGAAGAAATCAATATTCCACCAATAGGCTGCAAAGTCTAAGTTTTCTATATGCACTGTGTTTGCTTCATGTCCTAAAAGGGCAGAGTATAATGATATGTAGGAATGATAGGGGTGACATGATAGCAGTGTTCTAATGGCGGTCATTGCAAGGGGGGCCTTTGCACAACTGCTAGTTGCGCGCTAGATATGCCCTTTCTTGGATCAACAATCCCTACTTACAGTCACTCATGCCACTTCCCATCTTGACTCTTGCAACATGCTCTACATGGGGCTGCCCTTGAAGAGCATCCAGAAGCTCTAGTTGGCGCAAAATGCGCCCAGAAGGTTTTGTGCAGAACCCAGTGTGCACATGTATCATCTCTCTGCGGGAGCTGCATTGGCTGCCAATTTGCTTCCAGGTACAATTTAACATGCTGGTTTAAAACCCTTTAAAACCTTTCATGGCTTGGGACCAGGTTATCTGAGGAAACGTCTCTTGCCGGTCACATCTACCCGGTCCATCAGAGTGAGGAGGCAGGGAATGTTGTGGGTCCCATCTCTGAGGGAGATACACTTGGTGGATGCAGAAGAAGGGCCTTCTCTGTGGTGGCTCCTTGACTCTGGAACATCATTCCCCAGAGATTAGAATGGCCCCCACTCTTCCAAAAGGTGCTGAAGACCTGGTTCTGCCAGTGGGCCGTTAAATGGCTTGTGTGATCTGCTGTCACCAGAGTGGGGGGTGATTTTGCTATATTATACTATATTAATTTATTTGATTCTTTTTATTCTTTTTCATGTTTTATATTCTGTAAGCCATCTTGAGTCGCCATGGGCAAATTGGCAGTAATATTAAATGAATGAATGAATGAATGAATTTATTTGAGGGGCTGCCACAAAGAAGGAGGAGTCAACTTATTTCTCAAAGCACCAGAAGGCAAGACAAGAAACAATGGATGGAAACTAATCAAAGAGAGAAGAAAACTAGAACTAAGGAGAAATTCTAAAATTCTGTTTCTGTTTCTACCCTACCTCGAAAGGCTCACACAGAGCTTGCAATACAATGTTATGACATAGCTTTTGGCATTCTGATGAAAGTGGCAGAAACTTGTGGATGCCCAAGACAGTCTGTTTTCTGATTTTCTGTCACCCTCCCTTCCTCCCCAAGTTTTGTTTGGTTTCTGATTCGTTTACTTTCTTTCCCTTAGTTTTGTTTCTATTTCTCTTCCATCCTTTCCCTTTCTTCTGTGCAAACAAACAAACAAACAAACAACAACAACAACTCAACATTAGCCCTTGATAAACATGCTGTTATGTTATTATGTCCATTGCATTTTTCTGCAAATACTGCAAAATTTGCCAGCAGATCCAAAACTGTTCGGAGGAACCCAAGTAATGGATATCAAACAAAATTATCAAAGAAAAATGATCCCCTCATTGATATTTCTCTGGTGTATGTGATATCTATGTGTTTGGTGAGGGGATTTATATGTTCACCATAGCATACTTCTGGTTTTCTAAACCACTGGCAGGATATTGCTTGGATTTTGGAACACACCTCAAAAATTCATCATAGATGCTTGAAATTCATGGCCACCTACGTCAACTGGGTTCTCTTAGATTTGATCCAGCTTTTTGCAGAATTTTCAGTCTGATTTGGATCTTATTCAAATGACTGAATCATTAAATAATTACTATGCAGCATTTATTACTCTTCTCCAGAGTGACTAAATCCTGTTAGGACTATTTATTTGGTGTGCATCATTCCATTTAATACTAGTGACTCCTGCTGTTGTGCTCGAGAGAAGTTGTTCAAAATGCTCACACAAGAGCAGGCACAAGGCACTTTAATTACCATCAGCCTCATTCTACTGGTAGAATGAAACCCCATTAACTTTGAAATAGTTGTTATGACCTTTGGAAGCAGAAATGAATCACTAGTGCTTAATACCGAGAATCAGGGAAACCAGAGGACTCAAATCTGTCACAATGCTAAGAGTAGAAATCTCTTTGCAACCCAGTGTTGGCAAGGAAAATATATTTATAACCCCTCTTATCAAACACTTGTAGCACTTATGTTCCAGGATTAAACCTGATACTGATGTAAAGATTTAACAACACTAACAAGAACAATATATTACTTTTATAATAGCAAAGCTAAAATGCCATTTTGGACAGAAGGGTATGTAAAAAAAATCATATTTCTTACAGGCTGGAAAGTATTGAAGTTTCTAAATGTAAAGTTATTCCATCTCAGCGGTCACAAAATGTTGGGTCATACAAGGGTATTGAGACTAGTAGAAATGTGTAGTTCTTTTTTTCTTTTTGCATTCTTTAATACTTTTTCCTTGGATGAAATTTTTTGCTGTTTGCATCCAGGAAAAATAATCAACCCCATATGAAGCTGGCTGAAAAAAGGGGAGTATGTTATCTTGAATCTCCAGGCCTATTTGCTTTTGCATCTGTCCTGGTTCATATACTCATAATGTATCTAGAAATGGTCATGTTAAGNTCTAGAAATGGTCATGTTAAGGGGGGGGGGCGCGGCGGCTAAGGCTTTTAACACTAATTCATTTCATTAAATATAAGAAGCAAAAAATAAAATATGACATATTACATATCATTTTCCCAGTGACACCAATAACTGTAATAAATAGGTCTTCCATTGTTATTGTATATTATTATGACATTGCCTTTGGGATTTGCTTCAGTTTTTAAAAATTGGTTGTATATTTGAAACCACCAGAATCCCTGGAGTTGGTGGCCTAGAAATTTGAAATATAAATATACTGTATATGAAATTTCTATGCTGCCAAACCCAAACAGTTATGAGTGGCTTCACATGTACAAATAATTTTAAAAAAGGAAAATAAAATCCAAAAAAAATATCATCCTCTGGAACAAACAAAAATCAAATTTATATGAACATTAAGAGCATATATTTTTTAAAAAGAAAACACGTTATGCTAATGACTGGGATGGGTACTAATATGAGCGCAATTCATCACTGCACTACCTTCATAAAAGGATCTCAGATAATGCTTGATTGGACACTCCAGCCGGTGACTGCTCAAGTGAAGTCAGTTTTATGTTGTGTGAGATTATACAGTATACATTCCTCAAATTCTTGTCTAACATCTTACAAGGATGCAAGTAAGACTTATGAAAAGTTTGATCTACCCTAATCCTTATGTCCTGTTGTTGGTCTGCTAGTAGCCTTTGACCAGGCTGTGCCTAGTAAGAACCATTCATCTGCAGTGCCTTCTTGTAATTTTCTCTTTGATTGGACTAATCCAATTGTTTAATATATACAGATATGGGAATTTTTGGTGGCCTGACTATGTGGCAGATTCTCAGGTCACTGGGAAATAGATTCAGGGCCCTGCTCATTAACTCAGATTTATGAATATCCATATTAATGAGTAGAACTGATCGTTTCATTTCTACAAATTTGGGTGAAGTTTACCTCATTTGAGCAAATGAACTTTTGCATATTACTCTGTTGGCAGAAAGCAAACATGAATAATAATTTGGCAGGGCAATAATGTATTGCTTTTATTAGCTGAGTGTAGATTTCTCCTGTTTAATAAAATGTTAATTAAAACTTCCATATAATTTTCACTTATGTAAATGCCAAAAGATATTGACCTATGTAAATGCCAAAAGATACTAGTTGGAAAAGTATAACTATAAATGTATTTGTTCCTAAATGAGGATGGCTATTTTGTTTCCAATGACCTGTCTACATCCAAAATATTCCCTATATTTATTCAATAAACTTATATTTAATATACGGCAAAGATTAAATTTAGAAGCAGACCTCCGCATCCTAGAAACATAAATCTCTGCTAGTCATATAAAGATGCCACAATGAAGAAATAGCATTATAGAATAAGTCTTTAGGGGTAGTAAGAGATGATACAGTTCTGTGGGTTAGAAATGCCAATTTATCATTACCAAGTATTTATTTTAAATCCACAGTTGTTGCTTCTCCAATGTTTTTCAGCTTTACGGCCAATTAATTTTTGATTGCAAGACAAAAAATAAGAGCAGCCATCATTGGTGATCTTCCCGTCAGCTTGTAATTACTCCTGGAAGTAATTATGAATTAACAGTCACATCATCCAAAGCATTGACAGCCTACCAATAATGCTGCATCTGTGATCATTCCAAAATGAATTCTCACAAGGCCAACAAAGACCTAGCAATTCTTAGCAGTCTACACATTGGCAAAGGTTCTGAGTTATGGTAAGGGAATTATGCTGGCAGTGGGCTCTGACCATAAACCCATTCAGCTAATGAAGATCTCCTGTTGGGAGTTCTAAAACCATCTACTCTACTAGCAACCAAATTAGGGAAACTGAATTCAAAGCCACTTTTCTGTTTCTTGAAAAACTAAGGAATCCATCATTACTCCAAAAGAAAGAGAGAAAGAGAGAGGAGTTCTGTGCTCTTTTTTAAAACCACTTTCGAACTAAATCAAACTTAAAGTTATCTTGTCTGAGAACAAATGAATTATATACACAGCTTATTTCTCAATTTATTATTATTTTAAAAAATAAATAAATTAGGAAATAAACGTTCAAAACAAAAATAACATTTTCATACAGCCAAATTGGCAAGAATTGATTACATGGTTAAATAAAAATGTAATAGTGGTCTCGAGCAAGCTACTTAAAGAAGAAAAACAAAAGTGCCTCTCCTGTTTATAATTATAGACAAATCAATGGGGCATTGGAGAAAAAGGCTAGGAATGCTAAAGTTAGTGCTGGTTCTTTTTATTCACTGGGGTACTACTTTTCAGAATCTCAACATCCTGGACAAATTTCTTTCTAGGGAAGATTGTGGAGATGACAACTCCACAACAGCTTTAAAGGATTCTGGATGAACATGATCTGTGCCCCTTTCAGACAGGTTTCATTCATGGGGATAGGATGGAATCAGCATTGATTACATTTCAGATGATCCATGGTGGGATACTTAAATTTTTCTTTTCAACGTATTCTTGTTTTCCACAAGAAATTAATACTTCGTATTTAACAATAGCAACTTAGATTTATATGCCGCTTCACAGTGCTTTACAGCCCTCTCTACGTGGCTTAAAGAGTCAGGATATTGCCCTCAACAATCTGGGTCCTCATTTTACTGACCTTAGAAGGATGAAAGGCTGAGTTAGCCTGCAATACGTTGCACCACCATGGCTCTTACGGGTAGTTAATGAGATTTAAAAGGAGAAAGGCTGAGTGTGTATCTTTCTGAAAATAATGAAACTCACTAAATTACAAAAGCAGTGACAACTGATGCAAAAGACAGTTCTGATTCTAGAATGTGTGTTCATGAGTCAAAATTGATTCTCAGAATATTTTTCAGAACTGATCTGCCACTCCTTCTTCTTCCTAGGGCTAAGAGAGAGCAATTGGTCCAAGATGAACCAGTTGGCTTCATGTTTAAGGTGGGACTAGAAATCATGGTCTCCCAGTTTCTAGCCTGGTGCCATAACAATTACACCAAACTGTCTGTTCCACTAAAAAACTACTGGACATATTTATTATTTGGTAAGATGGATAAATTTTCCTTTAACTCCCATTCAGTTTTGTTACCTTGACATACTAATAAACAGGCATCAATAAATATTCCAGATTCCAATGGCATTTATGACACATTTATTTGGCAGTACGAATGGTAAATGGTGTCCTGAAAGATGTCAGCAACCATTTATCAACATGATAGATATCTTCTCAACAATGTATATCGTTTTCCTTGTCAGTCATCATTACAAATGTTTTGATACCTTTTGGAGATTCAAGACTATTGAAAGGTGAGTGAATAGTAAGAGGCTTCCAGGATCGCATTCTTATACGAAGTCAGGTAAGAGGATTAATAGCTTTTTTTTTCTTTGCAATAAGCTTATGAACCTTGGCTTTCAATGGGCTGGGCAAGAATAGTTACTTTGTCTTCCACTTAAATCACCTGCTTTTATTTATATTTATTGCCTTAAGCAGATTTGGATTTGTTTTAATGAGTCAGAAACAGCCATGCTAAGCCAAAAAAAAAATTCTGTTACACATTAACATGCATAGTAATGGCTATGCAAAAGGATGCTCAGAGTGGTGCCATACTTCTAAATAAATATCCTTATTATTATAATCTATGACCAATTGAAATAAAAATTTCACTGCCTAAGAATCATGTAATTGAAACACATAAAAATATTGAGAGCATGTACTGAATAACTGTTGACAGATGGATGGTTGTTGTTTAGAACTTGGACATCTATTTAGTAGTCACGTCTTGATGGTCTAATAGTACATAAGCATGTTTGTGCCACCACATTTGCCATTAGAGATAATAAGGGAATTACAGAAGTAGGGGTGGTTGCTGTATAAAGCTGGGAATATAAAGTCCACGGATTCTGTCTCATCTGCTCCCTAACAATGAGGGTATCCCTTTAATAGTACCAAAAGTAGTGTGATAGAACCTCAGTTAAAAAACAACAACCCAAGAAGGAACAGGAGTTCTTCTACGCAAGGAATGAATACTGTTTGTGAATTTGTTTTTGTTTTTTAATTTCACTGTTAAAGGTTTATTGAAGAAATTATAACTGGTTGGAGTTGTACAGTTCATTACACTGTAAACTGGGGGTATCAAACTCATGGCCTGCAGCCCAGGTGCGTCATGAGCTGGCCATGCCCACTCCCATTTTAGTGAAGGGGAAAAAAGTCACCAAATGTCACATGATGACATGATGACATGAGTTTGACACTCCTGCTATAAACCATAAAATCACATGGACACAACATTCTGAGCAAAAATCAAACCAAATCTGTGCTTCAGATTTATTAGAATCCAAATCATCATCATCATCATCATCATCCTCATCCTCATCATCATCTCCTTCATGCTGTTGATGTATTAAGATCTATGTTATGTTCCCATAACTTGATACTATATGTCATGGTATATTGGGTTAACCTAACTGTCTCAGTTTAAACAGTAATTAAAGCCCATGTCACACTGCACCAACGGATGGAAAGAGGATGTAAAACGAACAGAAACACTTGCCATCCGTTGGTTAACGCGATTCATCCGTTCTGTACTCACTTCCTCCATTTTTCATCCTCTCTATCCGTCCGGCATCTGTCAACTGAGGTTCCATCCGCTCAAGAAGTTTTGAGCTGCTCAAAACATTTTGAGTGGAAAATGTATCCAATGTGTCCATTCTGCATCCGCAACGCATACGGG
>BHFT01026469.1:0-37701 GCA_004320025.1 Laticauda laticaudata
TCCAACATTACTTAGGTCCAAGCTTTTTTTGACTTTTTTGTGTTGTCGCAAATATCTGGTGGAAAAAGACCTTGTCACCCATTTGATATGGTTTTTGTGGAGTTTTCTCTTTTTATCTGCCATAATTTTTTTGAGCTTGATGAGCATCATCTAAATGCTTTATGGGGTTCCGGCAGGTAAGCTGGAGCTGTTTGCTTATCCATTTAATCTAATGATTGAATGTTTAGTTTTTTCTCTGCTGTGGAAGCTCGGGTATTTAGGTACAAAGTCTTGTCCCAAAGCTACTTTAAATGGAGTAAAACCAGTACTACTATGTACTGATTATATATATGCCACCTCAGCGAATGCCAATAGGTCAGCCCAATTAATCTTGGCTGATAATTTAATAATATCGAAGATTTATTGTTCCAATTACCAATTAGTTCCCTCTCACAAGCCCATGATTTGTGGCGTGGTGGGCTGAGCTAAGCCCTGGTGGAGCCAATAACTTCAAGACCCCTTCATAAAGTTGAGGTAAACTGACACCACTCCTGTTCTGAAAATTAATGCGTTCAGGAACCCGCCTCCATGTAACGCTATAGATATGTAAAATAAAAAGTTTAGCCAACGTTTTTGCAGAGGATTTTCGGACAAGGTATGAAATGTACCTGTTTGGAGAAACCGAATTGTGTTACTCCCAAATATACTGTATTCCCCCACTTTCAGGAATTCCACTATAAAACCATAGAGATTGTCCTTTTCATGGAGCTGGTTGGTCTAGCCACATTTTGTAGTAAGCCCCCCCTGGCTGGTTTTACCAGGAGGCCATGTTGGCTCAAGAAGGTCCGCATTTGCCAGACATTATGGACCAACTAGCTATACTAGTCTCATGTCCTTTTTTCAAAGGTAGGCCAGCCCAAAATTGCCTTTTTAACAGGCAAGTGTAAGTTTTAAAAAGTACTGCGCCCAGCAAACTTGCTTGGGAGGACAGCTTCCAGGCGTTTTTCAAATCCTCCAAAATTTTAATGATCCTTCCACAACCTCAGATGGGTGTTGGCCCTTCTAAGAAATGTCTCCAGGTCTAACGAGCCCAATGAACTGCAAAAGCTTCTTTATTTCCCAGTTGGCCCATTCTTTTTGGTTCCATTAGTTTATGGGAAGTATCATGCAGCATGGTGCAGATCCCTGACGTTCGTTTGCTTGTAAGTAAACATTGCCCAGACTGCTATGTCCACTCTCATTGGCTTGGATTACAAAAGGAGCGGTCATGTCCAGTGCTTGAGTACTGGTTCGACAGCAAACAGTCATTTCATCTTCTCAAAAGTGGCTTGACATTTCCATAGACCACTCCAGAGGTTTACAAGGCTTCGGTTTCACTCCTCCCCCTTGTCTGGTTTTTTAGCGAGGTTTGTGATTGGCATTTCCATCTTCACAAAAGCAGGATTAAATTGACGGTAAAAAATTAGTGAAATCCCAAGAAACTTTGAAGTTGTTTCCTGGTGCAGGGAGGGGCCCATTCCCAAAATAGCATGAACCTTCTCCGGATCCATTTCTTATGCCATCATGTGCGATGGATAACCTAAATAGTCATTTTTTTCCCTGTGAATTCACACTTGGACAACTTTGCATACAGCGTCAGCAACTCAAAGGTTTTCCAGAGGAACTGACCACACTAGTTTCACATGTTCATCACGAGTCCTCCGTTAGATAAGAATATCACCAAGATAAACCAACACCCCTTTGTATAGATGTTCATGCAACACCTGATTGATCATTTGCATAATACTGCAGGGGCCCCTGAAGGCCAAATAGAAGAATGTTGAAATTGGAAACAACCCATTGGGCAGTTAAAAGCAGTTTTCCCATTCATCTCCTTTCTTAATTCGAACCCGGTCGTATGCTTCTCTCAAATCAAGTTTTGTAAAAAATTTCCCCTTTGGCAAATGGGCCAACATATCCTTCATCAAGGGGGAAGGGGGTACATGTCCTCCACTGAAAAAGCATTCAGGTTTCTATAGTCAACACATAAACGAAGGGAAGCCATCTCTTTTCACGGAAATAATACTGGGGCTTGCTACCCGGGGTCTAGCGGGTTGGATGAAACTGCATTCCAAATTCTTATCAATGGCCACAGCTCTTCTAGCTCCCATGGTGTCATCGAGTGCAGTTTCGGTTTTGGCCGAGTTTCACCCGCGGGTAGAATTTCAATACTGCAATTTGTTGAATGATGGGGTGGAAAGCTCATCCG
This sequence comes from Laticauda laticaudata, assembly GCA_004320025.1. Classification (NCBI taxonomy): domain Eukaryota; kingdom Metazoa; phylum Chordata; class Lepidosauria; order Squamata; family Elapidae; genus Laticauda; species Laticauda laticaudata. Next base: position 2,228 of record BHFT01026469.1, read on the forward strand.
AGGCCTTTTCACTGAATATCTGCTTTAAGTCCGCAATATTCCTCAGGAATTTTCTCTCCCCCCCCCAATTCAAGTCTCTAGTGCCAGTGGAGGCGCCAGGATCAGTGGATTCTTTGATTTCAGTTGAAATTGCCCCTCCCCTCTGGACTCTTTTTTTTATTGGTCAGTACGTATGCGCAATGACCCTTCTCCTCCAATCAACATGGCGGTTCATATTTTCCAGAGCCGGGGCAACCCCAGTATTAGGGCTGCTCCATTCCCAGGAGCCACAATAAAACACAAAGTTTCTCTATGCTTCCCCATCAGTTCATCAGTATCTATTGGCTCCATTATGAAATGTGCAGGGCCATCCCAGCTACTGATCCATCCAATTGCGCAAAAGACTATGGGCGTTTTTAAAGTCTTCAGCCTTTAAAGCCCATTTTCTCACTATCTCTGAGCTGATTACACACCTTTGTGCAACCAGAGTCTAACAAGGCCAGCATTTCCCCTTTGGCTCCCGATGTGGGTTGGACCCTTAAATCTCACATCCAGGAATGGTCATACCGGGCCCTGTTTTGGAACTTACCAGTGAGTCGTCTTTCAATTCGGATTCACTCTCTTACAGAAGAGGTCGGAGTTCCAGCTCCTCTCCTTTCAGAGGGGCGATCTCTACAACCTCCTCTGCTATTAAGCCCGTTTCGCGAGGGCTAGCTGTGAGTTGTTTTTCAAGTTTTTCTTCCTCCGTGCCTCACTTCCTTTGGATTCTAGAGCTTGGCACAGCATCTGCAGCCCAGTGACCTTCCTTCCCACATCAGAAAGCAAGCCAGTGGTCTTCCTCCCTTTTGAGATTTTTAAGGCTTCCGAGGGCTGGTGGGGGAGGATTTGCTCCAACAAAACCCCCCTGGTGTCTGTTTCAGGTCGATCAATTTCCACATCTGCCACCTGCACGTACCACAGCTGCAAGCTCACTGGGGTCTCTTCTGGCAATACAGCTTTGATATACATCTTCATTCAACCCATCTTTAAAAGTTTCTATCAGGGCTCCCTGGGACAGCCTTGAATATGACATGCCCAGCTCTGTAAATTCCTGGGTGTAGTCGGCCACTGATCTCCGCCCTGGATTTATGGTCTTTATCCTAACCTGGCCTTATGTTCAGCAAGTGGGTCTTCAACTTGGCCCACAGCGGCAGTCATGAACAGGTCATAATTGATCAGCCAGAGGGGCATTATCAGATTATGCAAAGTCACCATACATTTTGCAGCTGTTCCTCCAGAGCCCTGGCTAACACATCTAACTTTGGCTGCGTCTGATCGAGTAAAAATCCCCTCCCGTATTCTTCCATATGGCTTCACACTTGTGCCAGGAAGAATCCTAACTCCTTGGGATGCCCCCCCCCCCATATTTTAACTTCCAACGGGGGCACCTTTGGAGTTCTATGTCTCTTGGCCATTATCCTCCCGCTCGCGAGCCCTGCGGCTGGCTGCTGCCTGTTGTGCTAGCCCCAGGTTGATTTATGGGAGTGGCTACTCTGATTTTTCTGGCTGGGCTGCCTCCCGCTCCTCTCCCTCATAACCTTTGATCAATTTGAGGTTTCTCCGATAGTTTCATTTAGAAGATCGCATGGCTTGAGTTAGTAAAAAATTCTTTCTTTCCTTCTCTTGCCATGGCTTCTCTCTCTTTCCACGGCAACGGGTAGTGGTCACTCTGGAGGAGGCTTTTTTCTCAGGATCCTTCCAAACTGATTCCCAGGGACCATTTGAGTTTTACAAGCTGGTTTTTATTCCCCAAGATTTAGTTCTACTAACAAAGTTGGTTCCCCTGCTTCCTCTATAGCAGCAGAGAATCTTGTCCTCCAGTTGCTCCCAGGTCTTCTTGGTCACTGGCTGGATTTTAAACTTGTGTTTCAGATCCCCTCGGAAGAAAATTTATTATTTCTCCGGGTGGGCTGGTAATATGTCAGCTGCGCTCCATTCAAAATCCAAGAAAGAAATACTTAGGACCCTTTTTAATCAGAGAAAAGATATCTTTTACTGGAAATCAAGTGGAGCAACAAAATAATTCTGAATCTGAGAAATGGGCACCGTAAATCACATATATAAAATAATGGCATGTTCCCAACACCAATAGTTCAATTGGCTCATCCAATTAAAAGTTGTGTATATCATCATGTGGGCATCTCCAGGTGGTGATGGGGCTTCTGTCCGTTGACCTTGACATAGTTTGATAAAGGGTTGCAGCTGTGCATAGCATAGACTAGAAACCTAAGCAAGAATGTATCTCCCCAGCTTATACTGTTCTGGTTTGTAACACCTCCAGCTCACTTCCCATAGCCATTACCCCCTCCTCCCCCTGTTACTTATGACAGCCGAAAGATGCAAAGCAAAGGGAGAAAAATCTTGGAGGCTGACAATATGAAACAAGTGTGATTAAAATGATGGATAAAATACTCATTGTAATGCAATGGAATGTTTAATAAATAAATGAAATAAAGAGAATGAGAGAATGAAATTGGGAAAAGAGGGGGACATTTTAATTATTATAAATGTGTTATAAAAATTTAAGTGAAGAGGAATATGAATAATTGTTCCTAGAAGTATGATATCTTATTGAAAAGGAATGTTAAAGATGTCAAAGATAATAATTATAATTAATGATAGAGCTGAATTGGAATAGAATAGGTTTTATTTATCATTGTTTTATATATATTTTCTCTTTAAGAACTTAGTGTGTATTTTAAGAATGTACCAAGCAGATTTTAACTGGAAGTTATGTGTTATATTGAATGTTATAATTGTAAAGGCATAAATTGAAGTTTAAATAAGAGTTAAATGGATAAAAATTAAAAGATACAAAGGTGTCATACTCCAGTTAGTAATTACAGGGAAAATTTTGTTTAATGAGAAAAGAAAATATGAAATTGAAACAGGACAGACAAAAGTATAAATATGATGACNGAAAGATATTAAAACTTAGAAAAAATATATATATAATTGAATTTAGAAAGGAATGAGATAATTCACTGTAAGATTGAGAAAACTAAGGGAAGGGTAAATTACTGAGAAAATGTTAAAATAGTAATAAGATATGGAATAGAACACAAGATAAATATGAAATTGAATTTGTGTCTGTATGGAGAAGTGATAACCTGGGACCATGCTATTCTAAAAAAAAAAAAAATTATTTGTATTATGTTTTGTGAAAACCCAAACAAAACTTTAAAAAAAAAAACTATTGCTTTGGAGGAATGTGTGTACTACTTCAGGTAAGCAATGAGATATGATCCTAGAATGTTAGCATTTGTAGCAATTGTGGCAGATGGCCATAATTGTGGCAGATGGCCATAATAAGATGTACTTATTTTATGTATTGGCAATTTGGTGTTTTGTGCTTTGTTTATTGCATTCAGTCTAAGGTAGAACAGCAAATACTGTTGTTCCTTACTCAGTTCAAGATGTGCTACATCCTAAAAGCTAGCCAAATCAGACCAAATCTAAATCATGCCCAAGAGACCCTTTGCTAAGCTGGTATTTTCAGCTGCAGCTTTAATTAGAACAGGATGCCCTCAATACAGTTACACATACCTTTATCTCATGCCTGGATTATTGCAATTAACTTGGGGGGGGGGAATTATCCATGAAGACCACTCTGAAATTTCAGCTAATATATAATGNTTGCAATTAACTTGGGGGGGGGGAATTATCCATGAAGACCACTCTGAAATTTCAGCTAATATATAATGCAACAGTCCTTGCGCTTACTGTGCAATATGGTATTGTCTGATAACATCAGTTTTGGGAACTGGGCTAGTTAGTGCTTCTTTCCGAGTACAATTCAATATGCTGGTTATTGTCAATAAAGCTACAGGACACAATTCTTTTGGAGACTAGCTGCCCTAAGTAAATTCTGCCCAACTGACCCAGGTGAATAGGGAGTCCTTGCCTGAAGGTCCTTTTTATCGAAAGGAATGCCTGGAAGTGCATGTAGGGAGGTGTTTTTGGTGGCTGCTTTCCTTATTCTATTCTGAGGCACAAAGAGTTCCCCACTCCAAAGAATAGTTACAATTTTAGTGACTAGGTCAGGGGTGGCAAACTCAAGACACACAGCCCGGATTCAGCCCTTGGGGCACTTAGATCTGGCCCATGGGACCTCCCTGGAAACAGTGAAGGACCAGCCCATGGAAAGTGAAAATGGAGCTCAGGAAAGCCATTTTTGTGATGGCCTTCCACAGCCCTCTGCAGCAAAAACAGCTCAGGGAGGCCACGCATGGCCCACTCGGGCTCCGTTTTCACTGGCAGAGGGTTGCAGGAGGCCATTGCAGCCGAAAACAGAGCCTTGAATGACATTGAGCTGGCCATCCCCACACTGGCCACAGCCATGCTGACCACTCCCACCCTGGCCATGACCACTACTCCTGGGCCCCCAAGGTCAAACACAACCCTGATGCAGCCCTCAATGAAATTGAGTTTGACACCACTGAAGTAGGCCATCATTATTTGATATTTCTTTAAGGTTTTACAGACAGTCCTCAGTTTACAGTCATAATTCAGCCCCGAATTACAGTTGTAAGTCATTGTGGTTATAAATCAAAGCACTCATGTGAGCCAAAGTAATTTTCCAGATTTTTTTTTTGTAGTGGTCCTTAAATGAACACCACAATTGTTCAGTGAACCCATTCATTTGAGTGGGCTTTTTTTGCTGGTAACCAACAAAAAGTGCCTGACACTGGCAAAAAATATTGCAAATCATAGTCTTGTGACAATTGAATACCATGGCCTGTTGTAAAGATGACCCCTCCAAGAAGCAGTCAAGTGACTGTGGGAAGGCAGTGTGATCATTTATGACTGCCCAGGAGTGGTTATCAGGCCATTAAAAATCCATTTTGTGGCTATCAGAACTTCAATAATAAAATGACTTAATTGTTAAGTGAGAACTAGCTGTAATTGCTTTTTAACCCATTGTTCACTGTATTGTTTCAATTGGATACTTGGCCAACAGCCCCTGGAGTTACACAATTTATATATCTTTAGAATAATTAATACATAATACAATACTTAAAACAATATTTGATTTTATCCCACATTTTTATTCTTATAAATTACTCAAGGCAATGAACTAAAATCCTTCTTACTATTTTCCCCACAACAGCAATAACTCTTTGTGGTGGGCTGGACTGACAGAGAGTGACTGGCCCAAAATCACCCAGCCACAATCTCCCACTTTTTAGTCTTGTGCATTTATTATTAGTTTCTCTATGGAAAAATACATAAAATATATCCTCTCTTTCTGTATTGTGACTGCTTTGAAAAAAATGACACCAGGAGGAACTGATATTCACTTCTAGTGCTCTCTCATGCGTTAGGATAGGGTAAGTGACTGGTTACCAATGGGAATGTCACAGATGTTGTTTTGTTCAGTAAAATAAGTTATGTCTGACAGAAAATATACCTTGTTCAGTGTGACAACATATCTCAAGCTTGCCCTGCTAACACTGTCTCCCAAAGGAATTAAAGAAGTCAGGCATATTAGGTAGATCTTTTAAAAATGGATTTTGATAACGAGTCATACAGCTTTGAATGAGTATTGCCTATACTTAAAGTAATTTCAGGCCCTTAAGAATAAAAAAGCATGCTGGCTGGGGAATTCTGAGAGCGAAAGTCCACACATTGCTGAAGTTGAGAAACACTGCCCTAGGGTATTGAAAACAGACTGTATTGCAGCTAAATCTCAAAAGAGAGCCAGTCATGGGGAACTTTAAAGGAACAGATAGGACTCTAGGGTTTTCATGAAAGATGTCAGAATTGGCTGAGACAGCAATCCATATGGATACCACAGCTTATGGAAACCAGGAGAACAACTTGTAAATGTGATGAGTCCCCCTTCCTGTCTTAAAAAAGTATTGACATGTTGATATAGGTGAAAACTATTCTTTACATCACTTGCTCCAAGAATACCAACAGTTTTAATTAGCTTTGGAAATCATAGTTAATGCTCTACAGGTATCATATGTTCTGACTTCTTGTTCTTACTAACTCCTGGGTACTTAGATTCTAACACCAATTCAAGTTTGCAGATAGTCTTTAAATGCAGCTTTGTACAGAATGCTTGTTTATTACATTTTTGAATTGCCCATCTTCCTCAGAGGGGGACTCTGAGCAGTGTACAATAAAATGTTAAAATATAAAAATAGTATGTAAAAATTATAGATTTAGAGGGAGGCAAGGATGATTATACAGTTAAAATTAAAAAGTGGAAGGCAGGATTCTCAGAGTACCAGCCAGCTCCTCTGGATTCTCCACACAAGGCCACAGAGCCATGTTTGGGCTCCTTTTCAGAAGGTCAGCAGACTAGGGGCCTGCCTTAATTCAGTGGGGAGAATTTGACAGAACAGGGACAACAACAGAGACAGCTGTCTTCCTAGATTTCACCAGTCAAGAGTTCTTTAATTGACAGGATCTGCAACATATTTTCCCTGCCTGATTCAGTGGGATGGGCTGATATAATGGGACAAAGAGGGTTCTGTAGGTAGCCTGGCCTTATGCCATTTATGGGGTCACATCAATACCTTGAACTGGACTTGGAAGCAATAATAATAGCTTAGCTTGACTAGGACAAATAGCTGGCCTTCAATGGGCCATTGAAGCCACAAGAACCCTAGATGGCAAAAGTTCCTCAAAATACAATCCTTCAAACATACAGCCCCAATCAAAAGACCTGATCTAAGCCTCTTAAGCATTGTTGTTCAGGACAGGAAGTCTTGTGATGCTCCTTCAAGAGTTCTGTAGTCTCTGTGAGGCAAGTCGAAAGGAGTGAAAGGTAAATGTGATTGTCATACTGACTTTTCTCAGTATGTACAGATTCATTACAACTTGGGGCACAAGATGGAACCTTACAACACTTTTTAGCTGATAATCATGAAGTGGAACAGGTATTTTCTAGCACAAACCTTCTGACACTCTTCTCCCATGAAGGAATATGCAACATTATGCCTGACCTATTTAACTCTTTTGTAAAGCATGATACAGTGGAACTGGCCTCCGCTACTAAACTTTGGTGTGATATCAAGATATGATTGTTTTCCAATGCTTCTGCATACAACTCAAATCCTCAAATGGCCTCAACTTCTGGTGGTTGGTATAAAATGTTTTATGAACGACATTATTTACATAGAAATAAATTTACCTTCCTAACTGGCCAGCAGCATTTTTATGCTAGCTATGATAACCTCCTTCCTCATACAAGGTAGTAATAAAATTATTCCTGAGCAAAGTGGAACTGAAAGTGACTTATGTTATAAATGCTGCCTGAGCATTTGAACTTAACAATGATTCATGTGGGAGCCTGAGGTTTCTTGCTGCCTTGATAATGGGATAAGAAATAGTAATAGATTTTCATCTATTCTTTTCACTTGCTTTATATGGTTGTTTAAAAAGATCTGATAATTTTAAGCCCACAAAAGCTTTAAGAGTGAGGATATCAAAGCTATCCTAATGTTAATTCTCAAAAAGGGAGGTAAATAGCAATATGCAGGGGCTTTTTAAAAAAAGATCCATAAGGAAGATTTGGAGGTAACACTATATTAGACAAGATAGACTGGTAATTTTGAGATGGTTTAATTCAGAGTTCCCCAACCTTTCCGGCTTTGTGGACCAGTGGGGGAGAGGGGCTGGTTTTGCGTGAGCAGCAGGCAAGCAAGCTCATGTCTGCAACTCCATTTGCATGAACCGGGCTGCCCAAGGTGGTGGGCGAGCATGCACTTGCCCACCTATCCTCACTTACGTGAGCAACGAAAAGTGTGTGCACTCCATTTTGCCTGAGCAGCACATCTCCAAAGCCTACAACTAGTTCCTAGGGCTCCTTGTGCACCACTTCTTGGCCCTTGGTGTCACCAGAATCCTTTAGGTTCAAAGAGTGATCAGGCCAGGTGGAGTCTGCAAACCCTCAGCAGCCAAAGGCAAATCAGGCCATCTGGAGTTTAAGCTATAGTGCTTTCATTATGTGGGTCCCTGTCAGCCTTACGAGGTAGACTAGACAGGAAACACTACCAGATGAGCTAAATCTACTTGTGAGCTACATCAACAGAACCTTACAAAACAGAAAGTACATCCCTTATAAACCAAGAAACTAAGAATTGTCTCTTCTGAGTCTTTTGCCCCATCCATATTCCTGTTGTGTCCTCATTGATGCTTGAGCCATCCATTTTGGACTGTGTCTTTTGGATCTAGACCAGAGATGGTATTCAGCAGGTTCTGTCCAGTTCTGGACAACCAGTAGAGGAAATTTTGAGTCGTTCGGAGAACCAGCAAATGCCACCTCTGAATGACCCATCCCCATGTATACTCCGCCTCTCAAGTCCCAGCTGATTGACTGGGTCTTCTTTTGATGCCCTGGTTGTAAAAGCAGGTTAGTGGGGTGGGGAGGGCATGGGATTTTGCAGTACCCTTCCCCTGCCACGCCCACCAAGTCACATCCACAGAACCAGTAGTAAAAATTTTTGAATCCCATCAATGATCTATACCCCCTATTATTTGATTTAGTTTGCTCAGGCAAAGATACTGCTAAACTCCCAGTTCATTCAAAATATTGAATATTACTCCGTGGGTTCTCTATAACTTGTAGTCCACTTGAGCCAACTATAGCCTTAGAGAGAAGCAAGGGATTAGTATACCATAGACTAGATCTTACATCAGGGAGATGGAGTCATAAACGGTGTTGTAAATTCAACCCTTTTCAGCTATTAGGCTAACATATTCTTTTCATTACATCAGCAGTTGATTCAAAATATATCCAAGATATATATTATTTGTTATTATTATAGCTGCAATCTGCTTTAGAAAATATTGCCCCAAAATATAAACCAGAAGTTCTACTGCTAAACAGATTGTTGTACATTTGTTAATTTTCTCAATATTTCATCTTCACACAACTTGACAGTGTTATAAAAGAATGAATCAGCCATACTTCTACAGCTTCATCTGTAATGTTTATGTTAATTGTCTAAAAGTGTCTGAATTTCTCTTTGTCAAGGCTGTTTGCAGTGGGCAGCTTTTTATCCCTTGTACGTATAGAGAGATTTCCAACTTGCATTCCAACATATCCATCATTTTGAGCTACATGGATTGTAGGGCATTTGAATATCAACAAATCTCTTTTAAATCCTATTTCACTGGGTTGTCATTTGGCTGCATGTAAGTCTATCAGATGCAGTTTAACATTGGAGGAATTTGCTTGAAGATAAAATGAGCTCTTTTGGTGTCCCAACAACTCTTATAAGCTCTTAAGTAGGGAGACCTGGTTATTCTGAGGGAACCAATTGTTCTTAATTTTTTTCTCCCTCTTTTCATTATATAGTAATACAGAATTCCTCTCCTACTGGAGTTTAAATGTCCCTTCCCTTCCTGTTAAGACCACGCTGATCTCCCTTAATGTTTGTGCTTCTGTAAGTGATTAGTTACAGAAAAAGCCTTTTCTGCTAAAAGGCTTTTTAAAAAGAATCTAAATTGTTGTTTATTGGTAAATCCTCAAAAATAGAAACGACTGTCTCCAATTACTGTTAAAAAGCATATAAAGTCTGAGGCGCATTCTCATTTGTAAGATTCTGTCCCTCCAGCTAGAAGTGTCGGAGAACTGGTAGAAGCCTTAGAAGATGAAGTATATATTGTAAAAGCATTTTGGGAATCTTGGAGAGAGATGGAGAAATAACTTGTTGCTCAGTCTCTATTTGCAGGTCATTCTTGGGTGTTAGTCTGTGATTTTGGGTTGCTTTTGGGAGCTTTGAAGTGACCATTTCTGAGTTCACTCGTTATCTCTTCCTTTTTTCATTTTATAAAGTGTTTTAACGTGTTCACTAGTAAATATGAATTCAAATCTTCACAAAGATGTCATGTTTACCTTTTAGGTTTATTGTATAAATAAGCTATGATGACCAACATTCAAAGATAGTTGATATTTTTTTACTCTTCCATTCTGAATAACTTTTACAATCATGATGTATAATGGTTTGGCTTGTAACAGCAACTAAATGTTAATGGATAAATAATCCATTCTATCAGTGCTTTAACTGAGTAATTTATATGTTAGGAATTCAAGGCTTTGATATATACAAGTTACTAATATTAGTAGCTTTCTCTTTCTTTGTAGAGTCACAATCTGCAGCAAGATCTTGTTTGTAGTTTTTCATTGAGGTCCACCACATCTAAGTTGAGTAATACACAGGAATTCTGAGGGAGGAAAAACCATAGAATTGTGTTCAGCTGGTAAAATAAAGAAATATTTTTTTATTTAGTATTTGAAATAAAATTGTTTAAAATAAAATCACTGTTAGTGGAGAAAAGAAATTCAAATAGCACCCTGTTGTAGTTATGACTTGAGGGATGCAAAATGCATCCCACTAAGTGATGCAGTTGTAAAGTGATGTCATGTGACTGCATTGCTTAGCAACAGCAGTTCTGGTTGAATCATAACTCTGGGACCCTGTGGGTCATTAAGCAGGAGAAGGTGGGAGTTTCAAGCAAGCAGGCTCACAGGTGAGAGCTGAAGTGAGAGGAGGCAGGGAATGTTGTGCAGGCAGGGGATGTTGTAAGCAGGCACACCAGAGCATGGTTACCATAAGGGGCATTGAGGTGCTGCAGACCAGCACTAGGGAGTATAGGTGAGTGCTGTCAAGCTACAGGGCCACTGGCAGGTACTAAGGAGCATGGGCAGATACAGAGTGCTGTGGGAGGTGGTGCCGTGGGAGCAACTTCAGACTTCCTGTTGGCTTCCTCATTGACTTTGTGGGAAGCCAGAAGCTGCAACAGCCACAAATCTGAGAATCATAAGTCCTCCTCATTGAGTATCATTGTAACTTTGAACAGTCACTGAACAGGTGGTCATAATCTAAGAATTATCTATATTGAAATTCAGGAAAGATATTAAGTTTATGGGATATGGATATTGGTTAATGCTGTTTTTTAATTTGATTTGAAATGTACATGATTTTTTTTTACTGTTTTTATTTATTTGTAACCTGCCTTTATTATTTTTACAAATAACTCAAAATGAAAAACATATTAAGCACACCTCCCCCCTTTTATTTTCCCCACATTACCCCTCCCCCCAATGAGGTGAGGTGAGTTGAGAGTGTGTGACTAGTCCAAAGTCACCCAGCTGGCTTTCATGACTTAAGCGGGACATTTTAATAAAAGTTTTAATAAGTCCAGGACTACCTATAAGGTAAATAAGTACATCAATATTAACATCTCACAGGTTGAGTGTTCAGTCTACTGAATTGGAAGGAACTAGTTTCAATATCTTAGTATAATAATAATTGAGAGTGGTATGGTCAGTATTACAGATAGGCAGAGCTATACAGCCAATATACATAAACCTTTTGAAAGTTGAGCCTTTCTGGTTCATATTTTCTTTCTTTGAAGCTTTTTGCTTATTATGATAAAGAATAAAATAAAGAAACATCGTAAACAGATCTCTTACCTTGGACAGTCTTTTAATTCATATGAAATGGTATAAGAAAAAAGAAGTTTCTTTTGATTAGCTTACCTTGTTCAATATTTCTTTGGCTAGAACTGAAAATGCTTTTTCAATATTTATATTATCCTTTGCACTGGTCTCAAAGAAAGGTATTCCATATTCCCAAGCAAGCTGGAATGCAAAAGAAAGGAAATAAGGGAATACTTTGCTTTAAAATATAATTCTTAGAAAAATTAACTCAAACGATAGCTCATACACTGTGAATATAAACTAATCCCCATAGTGAAGTCGAGGATCATCTGACTATACATATTTGTTCCTTTATTTACTGAATTAACATTTTAAACTAAAACTTATAATGGGACAGTTAAATAATGATTGAAAGGATGTTTCTTCACTATCAGTTTATCTAGCTTTCTTGAACCTGTGGCAGATACTTCCTTTATTAACTAGGTTCAAATCTGTAGTACACAAAGGTTTATATTCTTGAAGATTGGTACATTTGTTGCTTATAACCAGCAGATACTTTACATTAAAAATGATTAAAATAGACATCATTGTAGAGCATATGGTGCAGCATATGTTTTCAGTTCAAGCATAATCATGTTTAGTTGTTGAGATATCCAGTAAAAGGATCAGATAGTAAATGATGTGAAGGGCCAGATTGAACTGAACAAGATCTACAAAATTGAAAAATTTTGTTTCAGTTTCACATTTAAAAAGTATCTGTCCAACGTTTTTATCTGATCTTATCCCCGACAACCTTACAGTCCTCCCCACCTGCTAAGAAGTTGAAAACTCAAATGTATTTGGTTTAATACGCAATTACTTATGCATTTTCAAATCTTTATTGTAAAATAGTTACGTTAAAACACTCTTTTAAATACATATATAATAATTTTCAGAAAATGTAATGTCTTCTTCCAAGCATATCATCTCTTTTTGAATTAAATATGCAAAGCAATTATCATTAAGATCAAGAATTTTAGCCCAAGATTTGGTTGTAATAGCTGTACTAGAGACTTAATATTTTTTAAAATAAATTACACTACGTTCCAAGATGTGTAAAGCTTTAGAATTATGTTTTTGGATGATAGTAATCCTATAGATAGTTCTCATAATCCCAGTTGATGCCTCTATGTACATAACCACCACCCCCACCAGCCATCAATGAGTTGGCAAAAGTAACTAAACATGATTTCGGATGTTTATTCTACAAGCCATCATTTGAGAACCACGAAATTTCAAACACAACTTCTACAGGAGACACTTTGGAAAAAATAGGAAAGAAAAAATAAATAATTCGAGTTGGAGAAAAAAGACTGCTTTTTTTGAGTAGCAAATATCATTGTGTCACCTGAATTCAGTATAGCTCCATGGCAAATATCTTTATGAGGGAAACAGAGAATTTATAGCTATTTTGAGCACCTGTAATTATTACTTCCCCTAGGTTCTATGTGATTCTTTGCAATAATAATAATAATAATAATAATAATAATAATAATAATAATAATAATAATAATAATAATAATAATAATAATAGACTGAATCACTTGTGCCAGCAAAAGCAAATCTAAGGGAAGCAAATAAAAACATGGATAACAGGAAGATTTCTACAACCTCACCCAAGTGAAAGCTTGGATTGTATCTTTCATTTTATGAACATCCTTTTCATGCTATGAAACTTGCATTAAAAGAAACCTAGAAAGTGTTGTATGAATGAGAAAAAAGTGCCTTCCTTTTCTGTTTTAATAATCTAATGTATGTTGACATGTTTTATCCTTTCAATTAAATGAATAATGAAGATTCTTCTGTACAATATGTATACTAACAACTAGGTTTCAATCTAGCATATTACATGAAGCCAGTCCATGTCATGAATTTATGGTTCAGTGTCCTGCATGATTCCAGATAAGTTTCATTTAATGAGAAAAATCATATATAGGCATGTCCAACCATGGCCCATGGACTACATGCGGTCCTGGACAGCTAGTAAGTAATGTGATCCCAAAAGATCATAAACTTTTAAGATTATGAGACTTATGTACATTAACTATATTATGTACATATTTTGTATGCAGCTCAAGACAATTCCTCTTAACTCAAAGCAGCCCAGGCAAGCCAAAAGGTTGGACAACCATGCCACAGATATATCCTATCATCAGTTAAAAACAAAATGAAGTACTTACATTATAATTTGCAAAAATAAAGTGATCACATGTTTATATGTTCAAGTTATACATGTAATGTGAATGTTCATTCCAAAGGGGGAAAAAGATCAGAGATTTGGGTATGATGGAGAAGGAAATCAGAATTTTCCCTATATATTAATTTCCTTAATGGAAGTATAGTTCAAGTTAGTTGTTTAAAACCTGATCTCAGCAGTGATTTAAAATTGCCACTTTATGCTTACAGCAGTGAAGTGAGAAAGCAGAAATTACGTGGAAGGCTGTTTATTCTTTAAACTCCTCTTAAAGGTGTTTTCAGTCACTATTGTCTGCTGTTACAAATACAATATAACTAATACACTTCTGTTTGTTTATTAATATTATTATAAGAAACAGCATTAGTTCATTCAGCTTTTTAGCCAGTCTTTTCTTCAAGACCTAAAGGCAGCTAACATGAGACCACTCTTCATTTTATTGCACTAGCAACCCAGTGAAGTAAGTGGGGCTGAGATAATGTGACTAATATAAAGTAACTGAGTAAGTTTCCAAAAGTGGACTTGAATCTGGGAGCTGCCCAGAACTAGTCCAACATTGCTTTCCAAGAAGCTTTTGTTAATGAACTAAACCATAATTATAAGAGTCCATTATACGGAAATGGACAGCATAAAAATTTAATAAATAAAAATAAATTAATTAAAAATTAAAAACCAGAACCTTTCATGTTCTGACAAAGAAATATCAAGGCAATTCAGAACATAAAGGAAACTGAGGCAGGAGGCAAATTAAGGAAAGGAAACCATAGATTTTATTCCATTAGTAAGCAAACAATTGCAGGTTAGTCATGGAAAATTGGAAAATGAGCTGAAATATTTAAAGTGAGCCAATGAGATATCTCAACACTGCCACCTTGTGATAGTTTATAATGATGGTTTTTACCATACTTGTGTGGTCACAAATATTTAAAAAGTACTACTGTAATTTTCTTGAATGCCACTTAAAATACCTGTCATAATATAAAATTTAGTCTATGATGTCAAGGCACTTTTTCCTGGGATATGTCTGTTGGAAGATTGTTTTGGGCTGCTTTTTATAGTCATTTGAGGGATTATAAAATGCAGGAATACTGGTTTTTGACAGCTGAGACAGAAGGAATTCTGGGAGCCACAAATAAATGGGTTCCCTTTAGCACTTGGGGGGAAATATTCAAGATAGGTATTATTTAAAAGTGTTAAAACATGTAGAGTGGAAGAAGACAGAAATACAATAATTTCTGAAAGTTTTCTATTTTCTATTTAACTTTTTTTGTCAGATTGAAGGGCATAAAATAAATCTTAGCAAGCAGGCTATGTTTTTTTTTTCAAAAGCTCCCACAAATTTTAAATGAATTGACTTGTCTCATATTTTATAATTTCTAATGAAATCTAACTTGATTTAGCCTTAAGAGGGGACAAAATATAAACGCATTTATACTGTACACACTGGAGAACATTGGATGTCATTTTTAAAATAATATTTGTTTACTATTTTTTTATTTTTCCTCTTCTCTGAACTTTATATTGTTTTTATCTTATTAAAATTTAAAAAAATATTTTAAAACTGTATTGAAATGAAATGCACTGTTTCATTGCGTTAAAGATTGCGTTAAAGCAGATTTTGAATCCACATCAGGGACAACTAGAGACAACAAGAAAAGTATAATCCTGTGACTAGAAGCCCACTCTTAAATCTTTGGATTCCATTCTATCACTCTACCCATAATATTACAAATATTTTACAATATTTTTTAAAATTTGATGAAATTAAGAAAAATAGAAGTTTCAGATTTAATGTCTAAACATTTTTGCTATTGGTTTATTTTTGCAATTTACCAAGTATAGAAGCAGTATTTGGAATATTTTTTCACTATATAACCCTTTAGTACTGAAACAGGCTATTCTACAATCGTAAACGACTGCATTTATGGTCATGTTGCATGTATTTTATAATATACCTAAAATATTTAAGCAACAAGGCAATCACTTATAATACATGCCTACCTTTTCTCCTTTGTTTTTTGAAATTATACGTTCTGCTTCCTTATCACACTTATTACCCAGAAGTATGATGTCTGTATCTTCACCAACTTTCTATAAATAGACAGAATATGAGTATCAATACATTCAAATATAGTTGTAGTATTCTTTTGCCTAGTCTTACAATATACTTTTTCTCTATCTGAAAAAAAAAATCTTACCACACCCAAATAGACAAAAATGTAAACCTGAGGAAAACTTCAACCAATCAAGAAAACATTCAGTGAATGAAACTGAACAAATGAATCATCTCATTCCTTATTTGCTTCCAACTTAATTATTATAAGGAACTGTCCAATCCTTAGCCCATTCTGACATCGCATGGATGTTATGAACTTTACAACTTTTCTACAAATGTTTAGGAAAACTTGAGCCAAGCTAGAGAGTCAACAATTAAAAAATAGTCATAAATTACAAGCAATTATGCATGAAACATAAATCTCTTAACTGTATTCAGCCATGTGATGGAAGGGTGCAGCTGCTTTAAAGTATTGTAGACGGGGATGCATTTTATGTTTTGCATCCCCCATGCTCTGAAGCACTTTTTACACCCTTTATCCAAGAAGATATATAGCCTAATATGTAACCATCCCGCACTAGACATTTTGCACATACTGGGTTAATACTTCAAGAACGATGTAATAAAAACCCACAGCATTCACAAACCACTGAATCAATATGAAAGGCTTTGCTTTCAGTTTCTTTACTTAGCAGAGCAGACCCCAACCTTTTGGGCACCATGGACTGATTCCATGGAGAGAGGTTTTTCCATGGACCGGAGAGGGCATGGTTTTGCATGCTTCTGCCTGCATCCCACAGGTGGGATTTCGCTTGTTTGCATGGCCCAGTTTCTGTCGTGCCACAGACCAGTGCTGGTTCACAGACCGGAGGTTGGGGACCGCTGACTTATCAGATTTACCTTGAAACAGTAAGTTTTGATTGACTATCTTCATCAAAACACACACTACTAAGGATGGGATAGAATCCATTGTTCTAGCCAAAATAAGACAGCCCATATAGATACAGACACAGACACACACACTGGAATGAAGCCTTGGCTAGGCTTTCCTCTATTTGTCTTGTTTAGACAAATAATTAGTAAATAGGCACTTTTAAAAGTATTTGTGAAATACAAATCTATTGTTTCAGCAAGGGAAACTTTTCTAATTCTAATCATTGACTTAGATTAATTGTTTCTGCTGCTTCCTGACAACTGAAGTTCTTTAAAGTCCNTCTATTGTTTCAGCAAGGGAAACTTTTCTAATTCTAATCATTGACTTAGATTAATTGTTTCTGCTGCTTCCTGACAACTGAAGTTCTTTAAAGTCCAGGAAACAAAAAGATATTACGCTTCTTTAGAACATTAATATAAAATATGATATACAATGCAAACTTACTTCTTCAAAAAGTTGATTGTATATATAGAGACGTGATCATTTTTTAAAAACAGAGGAGGTCTTCAGAGGAGGAAGACTTCAATGTAAAAGTACTTTATGTGTTTTATGCCTGCATAAAATGGGAATGGAATTTTACACATGCTTTTTTATGCTTATGTAAAATTGAAATAGCATTTTATTCATTCAAGTTGTATGTATTTCACACATGCCTAATATGGCCAATTGGATTTTATGCATACGTAGAAGCATACAATATACATTTTTTTTCTGTTGTTGCATCTGAAATCTGTAAAATCAAGGACTGTTAAATCATTCTTCTGTCTATTCCAAAAACTAAATCTGGAGTTTGGAATTTTATATGCAATGTATCAATGACCTACCCAAAGTATGGAGCTTTTTTACTTCATTCAATATTTATAGATCCCAGTTCCCACCCAAGGATTCCAAGAATTGAAGTGATCCTAAAGAAGAATGGATTAGATTAACCCTAAATTTAAAAAGTCTGTAGAAATCACGCTCTTACCCTATAAGACTTAAATGGAATTATGATGTTGCTCAAGCCTAAAGCCAGGAAAGTTGACATAATTAACTCTTAGCAAAAAGAAAGACATGTAAATAGAACAAAACAAGACCGCTTGCTTTGCATCTGTTAAGTTATATGAGTACATTTGCATTAGTGAGTGATCTCATATTTTAGCGTAAAACAGAAATGTCGCCCCAACATGCAGAAAAGATGCCAAGGAACAATATTATTATTCATGACAGTCAATAGAGTTATTAGCATCCTGCATACCTACTCATCATAACTGTATTGCTCAGTTTTAACAGCAGAGCACTAGACAAGATTTATTAAGGTCTGCCATTCCATCTTTTCTAATTTACTCAACTAATCTCATTTCATAAATGCAGCTGATGTTCAAGATAATGCAGTTTCTAAAATGAAATAACCTCATTATCAGAGTACAGGCTTAAAATAATGAATCATTCTAACCTGTGGTAGACCAAAATGTTGATTTTTTTTGTCAGTAGGCATTGGAGCTTTACTCATTAAAGTCAATGGCTCCCCTACATTAAATTATATTATATTCCTAAAACACAGAATTGTGAACAGATAAGTATATCATATAAAAATTTGTAATAATTAGAAAAGATATTTAATTTGCTTTCTAAAAACTGACAAATTCTTACATTTGAAAAATGAACAATGAAATTATTTTCTACTTTTCAGATATGTATAGCTTTATTCAATGTTGATTTAATGCAGTCATATCAGAAAATACATAAAGTTATTTTTTCCAGAAAAATACATTCACATATTACTTTAAATTAAAATCTTCACACCAATTCCTTCATTGTGTGGTGCTATTTGCACAATTCAAATAATCAGCATTGCTTTGAGAAATCCAGAATTTAATTTGGTTTCTTTTCCCAGTTATTCTTTAAACCAAGGGCAGATAGGAGAATTCTAGACTAATTTTTCAGCTTCACATTCTGGATTCCCTATGAGCAGCATCATGCTTTTTATCAGCCACTAGGAGGAGTAGTTCAATAGTAGTTTGCCACATTAGTATATAAAAGTAATTGGTTACATAGAGACTCAATGCAAGGGCAGCCTTGTTCTGGATTATCTGAAAATTTGGGATCTGAGCAGATCTGCTATTTAACATATCTTTGCAATTAACATGCAATGAGATGTGATTTGACACAAAGATGAGCAGCTTCTTGAATTATTAGAATTTTCACCGATAATGGAACTAAAGGAACCATGGTTTTAGTTGCTTATCTTCTTTTTAACCTCATTTTATCTGTTTCCTAATTTTTAAATAAAAGTTTTATTCCTTAATTGTTATTCATTCCAAATCACCTGGTGGATTAAAGTTTACACACAACCACTTAATTGGGAGATGAGAAATTAATTTTGCTTAGGAGCAAAGAGCACTAGAAAGACATCTTTTGCCCAATAAATAACTACAAGTATCCTTCACTCCCAAACATCCGTACAATACACATAATGAAAAAAAAAGACACAACAGCAATTCTGTATACTTCATGCATAGAACAGGAACATATGTAAATACTTTGTACTACAAAATACATTTTAATTGCTTGAAGGAGAGATTAATCCTTGCTATTAAAAAGTAATAGCAAGAAATTGAAATGTCCTTAAGAGGGCTCCCTAAGATGCATAAAGTGCTTCATAAGCCATAAGCTACTAACATGAAGATTGCAGTTTTGTAAATACATCATTTGTTTCAGTTAGATTAACATGCAGTTCGACAGGTTATAGTCACTCATCTAAGAGGCCTAATATTTAGCTCAGGTTAAGTGCTAGAGCAGAATATTAAGGGAAATACTTTAATTTTTTTTAAAATCTAAAATGTATTCACCCAATAAAATTGTAAATTTGAAACAATTGGGGGAAGTGCTTCTAATTTCATAATGATTAATACATGGATTTCAACACTACAAAATAAGAATTGCTGGGTTTAGTAGCTTTATAAAATAATAGATAACAAAAGACAATAGCATGGAAAAATAGCTATCAAGCTATTAGCAAAGCTGGCTAAAAGGAACTTTAATTGTTATAGGAACATTTCAGTGAGAACAATAACAAAGTAGCAACAGCATATGAAAAATATTACTATCATACCTAATTGTGGGTTTTTTGGAGATATCCAATTGACTCTTATGATAAAGAATGGATTAAATGACTTTAGTATAATTGCAATAGAATTTTTCTTATACTTTTGCAAACAAGCCTATCAAACTAGTAAATATGATTAAGTTAGCATGTAGTAGATAAGTATTCTTTACAACTAAAGGCCAACACAAACAAACATTTAGAAATAATAAAATATTGTATAAAGATAATATGTTCTACTTTCCAGATAAGAATCAAACTGTCCTTTATTGTAGCATGGTATATTACAGGGGTGGGATTCAAATTTCTTAACAACCGGTTCTGTCAGTGTGGCCTAATTTGTGGGTGTGACTTGGTGGTCATGTAACTGGATGGGCGTGGCTTGCTGGCTGGGTGTGGCTTGGTGGTCACGTGACTGGCTAAGCATGGTTTGTATGTAAATATTGTAAATGTTTTTGTAAATATTTAATTTTTTAGTTAAAAAGCAACTTTTACCCAAAATCAGGCAAAGCAGGCAGGCAGAGTTGCTCACAGAATCGCAGATTCACTTAGAGATCTATCTATCTGCCATCTGCTACCTGAGTCTGCACTGAAAAATAGAAGCTTCAGTCCTAAGGAAGGTTCTTTTTTTAGATTACCTAGAAAGCAAGAAATCTAATGATTTCCTGCTTTCTAACTAATCTAAATTGGCACAGCAGATTGGTTTTCTAGCATGGAAGCCATGATATACCCAAATAATCTAGATACAAATAAAATGTTGAGATACAATCAATTATTAGATGATCAAGGGATATTGAAACCAAATCAAAAATTGAAAGAAGGCATAGTGATAGATTGGTGGCCCTACCTACAATTGCAAACAAAATATAAAAAAGATGTAGAAGAATTTGGTATCAATAAAACACCACAACAACTAGACAAAATATTATTAGGATCAGAGGAAAAATTTATAACTAAAATGTGTAATTATCTTTTAAATTTTGATAGAAAAGAGGAGGTAGTGAAACCAATCATGATAACCTGGATGAAAAATTTTGGATATAGCAGACAATTAGAAGATTTGGAAAGATTATGGACTAAAAATTATAAATTAACATTGGCAAACTCATATAAAGAAAATTTATATAAAATGTTCTCTCGTTGGCATCTAGCACCGATGAGTTTGGCTAAAATTTATCCAAAACTAAAATCCGAGTGTTGGAAATGCAAAAAGAAACCTGGTATATTCTTTCACATGTTCTGGACTTGCCCAAAAGCAAAATAATTCTGGAATAAGATATAGAACTGGCTACATGAAATAAGAAGTCTAAAGATAGTACCAATAGTACCTGAAATGTTTTTATTAGGGATAACCAAAGAAGAATATACAAAAGAGAATGAATGTCTAATGATACATAGCTAGGATACCATATGCTCAAATTTGGAAATTAGACAGTACACCCACAGATGACAAGATTATAAAAATAAAAGTAATGGATTGCACAGAAATGAACAAATTCACAATGGAATTGCGGAAGAGGAAAGATAAAGAATTCTATGTGAAAAAAGAAAGAAAATATAATGCAAAAGGAGAAACTTTAAAGTGTAATTGTAAGTAATGTATATGTATGTATGTATATATGTATGTATGTATGTATGTATGTATGTATAGGAGAATGGCATAACTGATGTCACAAATAACTGCAAAAATCTATATAGAATTTGTATTTTTTTAAGGTAAAATTTTATAAACTTTATATAAATCGGCACAACAGAACAACTGGTGGTCAGGGTGAAAAAAGGAAAAATAGCAACTTAGCAGGCAAGTTTGATGGCACACATGCCAGGTAAGGAGTGAGTGGGCAGGGAGGGGAGGAGTCAGCCAGTGGTGCAACTTGCCAGTTTTCCGAACTGGCCAGACCAGTTCGATAGAACAACTGGTTGTTCGATAGAACAACCAGTTCGATAGAACCGATCCGACCAGGTAGAATCCCACCCCTGGTATATTATCTTCAACTGTTAAATTTATGGAAATAAAAAATAAATCTGTGATATCTGGGAAGTCAACAAAATTGCTATCTCTATAAGAATTAGCATATTCCACAAGAAAAAAAATATTTGCTATTGTTTTTGATCCATAAGAGTATGTATGTTTCTTAAGTACAATGTTACTAAATTTAACCTGTAAAACTACCAAACTAGCAAGTGAAATATTGATTTAGCAAACTCTCCCTTAAGGCTAGGTACCACTGGCCGACGGACGCAAAACGTATGCATAAAGGACACAGCGGATGAGCAAAATTTTGGGGGGGCTCCGATCCATTGTCATCCGCTTCAAAAAGTGGTGAAAATTTGCATAAACAGAACGGAAAAGAACAGACGTGGGTAGTATGTAGCGGGGATGATAAATGAATGTTCATAGGAAGCCTAGCGATGACAGCGGATGACACCTCCAAAGGGTTCCAGGGGAGAATTTTGAAGTGGACACATAGCGGATGAAGCGGATGCATCACGTACACCTAAAGGAAAGAAAGGGGATGCCGCGCAGATGTATATCGGATGCAAATGCATCCTTTCTATTTCTGTGCTACTAACGATGTATAGACATTCCATGTACCCTTTCTTTCCTCCCTCTTTCCTTTTCAGCTGCAGCGGATGTGAGTTGCGAGGATGCCCAGAGGATATAGAGAGGATACAGCGGACATTTAACGGATGATAAAGGGACATAGAACGTTTTGTGCCGTATGTCGTGGATTTACATCGTACACAGCGGAAAGTTCATCCGTTCACAAAGTTTTGTGCAGCTCAAAACTTCTTGCATAATGACAATGCAGTGATGGATGCTTGATGGATAGAGCGTATGAAACACATATGCAATGAGTACACAACGGATGCATAGCATTTTCCAACGGATGGCAAGTTTTTTTTGAACGTTTTACATCCTCTTTGCATCCGTAAGTGCAGTGGGACAGGGCCTTTATATTTAGGGAATAAGCAAAAAAGAATAAGCCATCCAGCTGGAAAGATGGATGAGCCACTCTCCGATTCCACCAATTTAAGATCTAATTTCTTGTTGAAGCTTTACATCTTTAATATGTTGTTTTGGAGCAATTACTGCTTATTTATAACACAAGGAAAGTAAATATTCAGGAGAAAATCCAAGGGAGAAGAATTTTAAAACTATACACTGTTTTTAACTAGATTAGAATTTATTAAGTTATATAGATAGTTACAGAAGCTAATTGGGGAAAATATTTTGACTTAATTATTTTTATTTTATATCTGGGAAGAATTATTTGCAGCCAATAATTGGCAATTGGTATCCAACCTCTAGTTTCAACTTTCTACATCCCGATCATCTTCTATACCTCTGGAGAGCTGTAAAATTCTGTCATGGAATTTTATGTGTAAGGATTCCATAATTGAAATAGGAGATAAATGAGCACCATGCAAAAGTTGGGATGCTGATTTTGTTTACAACAATTTAATTTTTATTGATAAAAATACCAAGTCCCCCACCTCCATTCTTCATAAAGAGAAAAAAATCAAAATAGCTGTTATGCTCCTTTTGATTTCCTGTGCTGTATGTGCGATTTGTGGATTGTGGATTTAATCTTTATGATGGAATCGCCAGCTAGACTTCAGGAAGGGGTCAAAAGAAGCCAGAAGAGAAGAAGCTTACCTCATATATATCTTTTATCCAGTGTGAAATTCCTTGAAAGCTTTTTCCATCTGTGATATCATAGACAAGAACAAATCCATGTGCTCCTCGGAAAAAACTAGTAGTAAATGTATGAAATCTTTCCTGGCCAGCTGTGTCCCTAAAATACATTATAATAGATAATTTAGCACTAGTTTTCACTGCAGAAATGTAGACAAAGAGCCATATGCACTCAGTGCAATTAGAGTATGAATTAAAAGTAGAAGCAGAGCTGAGTTATTTAGGTATTTTAGCCTTCCCCTTCTACACAAGAGAGTTGATCCAGAGCAGATGCTTTGCAAAACTGGAACTATGGCTATAGAAAATATTCTTAATCTGAAGACTTTTGCCCTATGAAAAAAAGTTTCTTTTCATCTAGTTTATGGCCTATTCTGAATACACCAGAACCAGTCTGGTGTTGCAGTTAAGGTACCAGATTATAATCTGGGAGATCATGAGATCTAATCCCACTCTGAGGCATAAAGCCACCTGAGTGACCTTGGGTCGTTACTCTCAGTCTAGGAAGAAGACAATGGCAAATTGCTCCCAAATCTTGCTAAGAAAACTGAAGGGCATCACCAGGAGTCAAAAACTGACTGACAGGTATAGTCAGTCCATGTGCATATACATATTAGGTTTGTAAATATATATATCCTGTTGTATACATCAAGAATCTATATATCTTCAGGGATGACATGGAGGTAATGTAAATGGTTATTATGGGGAAATATCCACCCCATAAGATAGACCAAACAAAGGAATTGATATTGTATAGATTTAAAACTGCCTTTTTAAAAATGATGGTTAGCAATAGTATGGGGAAGAAGGTGCTGCCTGAATTGTTTTTATAATCTTTTGCTTGGTTTGACCTTAAATTGGGTAGAATTCTACCATTTTGCACTTATTTGCTCGAACCAGTTGTTAACATTCTAAGCAGTTTGGAGAACCAGTTGTTTGAAGAAATTACTGGCCTAATCCTGTAAGAAAGATAGGAAGGAAACATTCTGGTGTTGCTTACAGAAACTGCCTCTCCGTAAACCCTTATTACATTCTTTGCAGGACCAGACTTTCTGTCTCTGGAACTTCTCAAGAGTTTTTCCCCTCCTTTGCTGGCACTTTGCTCATGTGGAGTGACCATTCAAAGTTACAATGGCACTGAAAAAGTGACTTATGACCATTTTTCACATTTACAACTGTTGCAGCATCCCCACAGTCATGAGAGGCCAGGCAAGGANATGAGAGGCCAGGCAAGGAGATGCGTGCCTCGATGTGAATGATATTGAGTTGGCCATGCCCAGCCAATAACATGACCACCAAGCCATGCCTACCAATTAAGCCACGGCCACAGAACTGGTTGTTAAAAAAATTGAATCCCACCCCTGGCATAAATCATACATATCTGCAGATCTCATCATCTACAGCCTTTACATGTGAAGCCCACAAATATTTTTAGATGTAAAATGATGCCAAAGAATTCAGATGTGCTGGTAGATCTAGAAGACAATGGAGGCATTCACAAGCACATTTGGTATCTACTGGAACATTAACAACTTTAATCCACTGGTTAGTGTGCATTTGAAAACAACAATATATTCATTATGCTTTTTTCTCTGCTAAAGAAGGCTATTAGAAGACCAAAAGTAATTATATTCCTTATAAAACTTACCATATTTGAAGTTTCATAGTTGTGTTATCACATGAAATTGTTTTCACTTTAAAATCAATGCCTAAGAAGAAAAATGCAAACTTATGAATGTAACTCTAAATAAGAAAGCAAATCAAATGACAAAGAAAAAATATCATCTTTTCAAGGAAGTACACAGTAAAAGAGCAATTTTCACATAAATGGAAACTCCACGGCTATATTTTCCCATTGAGAAATCATCTCATCATCAGAAACATTCTGCAGTACACTCTAACCAAATTAAATTATCTTTTTGCATTTAATGCATATTTAGAAGTCTGGTTTAGTTTAAGTTCAACAAGTGATCATTTTATTAACACTTCAATTCCAGAAAGACAACATAAAAATGAAAATTATTATCTAAGTCCAATACATTTATATTTCTGAACTGTAAGATCTATAAAATAAGAATAAAGTGTGCCCTTATTGTAGGGAGCCAGCTGTACAAATTAATGGTTGAATTCCTTTTGAGCAATAGCTGAGGCAGCATCTAAAAGGGCACAATAAAAAGAGGAAGGTCACTTTCAAAATACTGGGTTGGAAATGCTCAAAAAATAATAAGTCAACAGGGGATTTCCAGTCCTACAGAAAACATTTTATATTTGACATAAATTTTAATAATAAATTGACATGAGGTTTTTATTTATAAAAAGACAGCTAAAGTGCTGAATCAGACCAAAACTTAATCTAAATTAAAATAAGGCATATTGACTGCTTAAATCAACTTTACATTTATTGACCTTAGGGTCAATGAATGTTAGTGAAAAACAGAAGTCAATAAGCATTGCATGCATGAGTTATTCATAGCTTTATATAAAATTTTAAACAAATTTCACAAAAGGACAAGGTTGAAATAGGGAAAGAGAAAAAGAAATAAGAGCATGAGTTGCATCACCAATAGTACTCAGCAATCCAGTTGCATGGATATAAAAACATTAAACCCATCAAATTGTATCTTCTCTAATTTGATCCTGCCTTTTTAATATAAATCTGATACACAACAATCCAAATCTAATTCTAAGAGGTACACCTAGACGCCTTCAACACTTGAAGTGGTAAATGAGGAAGTAAAGGAGACACTTAGCCTTCAACATCTTATTCTTTCCAGTATGGATGAATTACTACAGGATCCCTCAACCTCAACAACTTGAAAATGGGTGGACTTCAACTCTGGGAATCTGCCAATTTCCAAGGTTGAAAAACACTGAATTATCAAGTACGATTGAGACCTTGAAAAAGAATAATAAATGACACACTGTATATATTCAGTTCCTAAACAAAATGTTCCTTTCCTGGGTAGCAACTAACTGGAGATGAAACTGCAGAAAATTTACGAGGGGTGTTTAATCCATCTCCACATTTTTGCTGGACACTTTCTAAGCTAACTCAGTCAAGACTAACCTGCATGCTACCATGCAAAAAGATGAGGTTTTCTCATATGTGTTGATAAAGTTACACACTTTTCTATACAGCTTGGGTTTTTCCAATCATATTGATGCATCTCTTTTATTCTTCCATTGGAAAGAAGGAGATAATATACTATTGTTACAACAATTACTGTATTCTATGCTAGAGTATACTTTCTGCAATACAAAGTTAATGCATCTCTCTCTTGTTAAAAATCTGGCTGGTGTTCAAACAACAGTATATCTACTTCCTGCTCCACTTAGTTATATGCAAATAAAGAAGCAATTCTTATGATGTCCAAGAAAGGAAAATGATATTAATCCATCTAGCCCTTGAACTTTCCAAAATCCATATTCAAGCTGCCTTTTGCTGTTTTCCAAAAAGTACAACTTTTCTTTTTAATCCTTAAACCTACATGAAATTTCTTTCATTAAGGGTAGAAGATTTTCCTGACAGTGTAATAGAACTGGATATTTGGAAGATTCTTAACTTTTAAGAAGTCAATAATAAACAGCTTCCTAAAGCCCCTGTCACACTGCACCAACGGATGGAAAGAGGATGTAAAACGGAGAAAAACACTTACCATCCGTTGGGTTAACGCGATGCCCATCCGTTCTGTACTCACTCCTCTGTTTTTCTTCCTCTCTATCTGTCCAGCATCTGTCGACTGAGCTATCCATCGGCTCAAAAGGTTTTGAGGCTGCTCAAAACTTTTGAGCGGAAAATGTATCCAACGTGTCCATTCTGCACCCGCTAGGCATAGGGGGACATCCGTTCTGCATCCGTTACGCATCCGCTACATCCGCTAGGCATCCGCTGTGCATCCGCGCAACTCAAATCTGCTCCAGCGGTAAATGGACACAGGGAGGAAGGCGGAACGGATGCGGAATGGATGCGCAGCAATAGTAGCTATGGACGGAGAAAGGATGAAAGCGGCATGCAGCTCGCAAAGAAAGCATTTAAAACGGAAAAAACGTTCGCAGAGGGGACCTATCTCGGATATTTAGGATGTCTGGAGGATCCATCCGCTTCCATCCGCTAGGCTCTCCATTCCGCATCCGCTTTCCATCCACCCTGCATCCTCCCCCCCGTCTTGTCCTTTCCATGGTTATCCGCTCTGTTTATGCAAATTTTTGTCCCTTTTGAGAGCGGATAAGAACGGATGGAACATTTTTCTCGTCCGCTGTGTCCTTTTTACAAACGTTTTGCATCCATTGGCCAGTGTGACAGGGCCTTAAAGTAATTAAGAGAGGAAGTGGGGGAACCCAGTGTCTCTTTGAACGTTAGGCAAGATGATTTTTTAACATGGCTCCCAAAGTGCTCAAACCTGCTGGAAACCACTATTTTACAATCTCTTTGCAGGAGATTCTGTATGGAGCAAACTTGTGGTTGGCCCTTGTCCTCTTCTTGATCCAGAGAGGAATTTTGAGGAGCTGAAACATTCACTGGGTTTCATTTTCACTAATCTGCCATTGTTGCCCTTGGAAGTCCAAACAGTTATAAATTTCTCAATTACATGTGACATTTAAATGTATGTTCATCTCTGAGTAGATGAAAAGATGTAATAGAATATAGGAATTAACTTGGGGAAAGAGAGGAAGAAACGCTGCCTAGGAAACAATCAGAGGAGAGGCAAGAGTCCCTGGTGGCTTAATAGTCAGAGAAAAAAAAATCAGGAAGAATCTGCCCTAATGCATCAAGTGGTTAAAAATAGTGGCAGGAAGTTTATGCTTTCACTTGCAAGATTCTATTAATGTAGCCTTACAATAAAATAAAATTAGTTCATCTTTTCATGTTTCCTGTCTGGTTTGCCTGGGTGGGCTGACAAAAGGACATTTGGGACAGTATAAATAAGAATGTAATTATCTGAAAATTCTAGGAGGAAAAAAGGAGGCATGAAAGTATTTCAGTATTGCCACAAAGCAATTTGAGAGAATGTTCACAAAAACAGATGAAAATACATGATGCAACCAGCATATTTGGCCAGTATCTGGATGGGAGGCTGTGTAATATATGTGTGGCTGTTTATGTATCTGTATATGGGGAGTATGCAAGGAAGAAATGCAGAATTGAACTCTTGGCTTTTTATGTTAGGAAGGATTCTATCAATAGGTAAAAAAAATTGCCTCTACTTTGAGAGCAATGATGAAAGAAAGGATTCTGTTGGCGCATAATTTCTCTGTAGAAAATAAGTTTTGCTTCTAAAGAGTTCTAAAAACTCAGTACTTTCCTGTGTATACTTCTCATTGATCTAATACAATATTCATTGCAAGAAAATATGTCACAGAATATTTCAAAAATTTATTTGGCGAAGCATCTCCTTGTTCACTTGGACATGCAAATCTTTCTTCCCATAAACTTTTTCCCTGGTGTTCAATGAGGTGCCATTGTTTAAACAAAAAACAGTTATTCTTTATAGTCTGCTATTCTCAA
The DNA here is from genome assembly GCA_004320025.1 of Laticauda laticaudata. Taxonomy (NCBI): domain Eukaryota; kingdom Metazoa; phylum Chordata; class Lepidosauria; order Squamata; family Elapidae; genus Laticauda; species Laticauda laticaudata. Next base: position 31,158 of record BHFT01026469.1, read on the forward strand.
TGTGATGAGTCTGCCTTATGATCCGTATAAGTTTAATTAGAAAACTATAGCTGCTTATAATTCACAAAAACTGCATAATTGAAGAGGAAGAAGGGCAACCATCCCTGAGAGTTTAAGTGCTGAATAAAGTGCTTTCAATGAAAATTTACTGTGAATGCTTTTTTGTTTTTTTAAGGAAAGCAAATCTTGAACAACTAAACGCTACTACCCACAGCTGCAACCCTACAAAATTGCTAGCAAATTAGCAACATGCAATTATAACACTGGAATTGTGAGCTGGAGTTGAAGTGCCCCAAACTATGAGAAACAAGCATTTAAGTACCAAGAAATGACATTTTATCATATTATCTTACTCACTGTATTCCTTTGTCTCTAAGCAAAGTGGAAGAACTCCCATTTCTTTCAGAGGAAATTGTAGGGGGAGATGAGAGAGGACTTTGAAATAAAAATAATTGATGCCTCCAATTGAGACCTGATCTGATGTTTACATAATTACTTTTTAAAAAATTGACACTGAGCTCTTGCTACAAGTTGTGTGGTATTATATTTGCAGAATCCATCTAAGAAACAGAACATTCCGGCTTAAAACCTGAATCCCACTATGCTTCTCCCTCAGGCATAATGTGGGTTTCTTCTGTATCTCTAATAAGTTGAGTTCAATGACGTTTAATCATTGTTGCAACATTTGAGGAGCAGCAATAGAGTCATTGACTCTTCTGACTCTCCCTTGCTCCTATCCCATTAGAGAGCTTCACTGGTGGGCCACTAAAATGGAGGGCTTTCTCTTATTTTTTAAAAAGGGAAAAACTGACAAGACTTTTACTTCTAACCCAACCATGGTAAGAGTAGTAAGGCAGTGTGTGTTCCACAGATGGATGCACCAAACCAGAAGATGTCAAGTACTAGGGAGTCGAGAAGGGTTAATATAAAAGTTCTAACAATGGAAAGCACTTGCCTTCACTGTGGCACTTGCTCTCTTAGCATGGATAGGAAAGATGACTAAAGAAGCAGGGAAATAACACCAGTTGGATATACTGCACAAGCACCTTTAGTACAACATCATTGTCAAAGCTGAAGAATGAGTTGAAACTTGGACAACTACTTTTTAATCCAGGTTATTTCCAGCCAATTTTACCATGGGGTCAGTAACTAAGGCTGCTGTGCAGGAGAGTCCTAAGATTGGTAGCCACTGCCCATTTTTCAGATAGGGAGCAAAAGAGCAAGGCATGACTACACCTTATTACCTATAATATTATATCAAGGTGGGAGAGAACAGAGAATGAGAGATAATAAGCATAAACCATATTTCCTGGTAAAAGAATCATAGCTTGAGCTGCAAACAGTGTCTCAGTAATTTTTTTCATTCTTTCAAAAGACAGAAATTAGACAAAAGTCACAATAATACACACTTTTAAAACCACAATCCAGCTCTGACATGGATCCTGGCACCATGCTGATGTGAGCACAGCAATCACATCAGCAACTGTTCCACTATGTACAGTACATTCTACAACTTGGTTGTGCATTGCTCTATAGCCGACATACAACAGATGTACATAATGCAGATTGTGCATTACTGTGTAGCCAATGTAAGCAACCGGTCTGCAGATTTTCACCTATGCACACTTGGTTTTAGCTATGCCTTAGCTAGAAAACAATTTTTAAAAGAGGATTTTAAAACTAGTCACATACTAGTTTTAAACATCAAATCTAGCTGAAAGGATCAATCCACAGCATGCACAAAGTTGCTGTATCTAAAACCTTCAAGAATTAGCTTTAGATGATACTGCACATGATTGATTTATAGTATAAAATATTATGGATCTTATCGATTTTAACACTGAAATGATTACTCAGGCATAAACATCTCAGTCATATTAAATGAAAGTTCTGCTTGTTTATGTCCCTTTATTACAAATCTAAAGGTAACTCGTTTTATTGTATTTTGTATATCTATATCTATTTCACAGGTAATTGTTTTTGTCATGCATCAAAAGAACCTTGAAAGCTAAGCAACCAAAAGAAATAAAGCAATAGAGACAAACAGATAAGTTGAATCAGTGTGTTGTTGAGGCAAGATTTGGAGAGGAAAAAGTCAAGGTCATACTCAACATAATAACTCAACATTCCAAGATCATAGACTTCTCTTTGCTGTGTCATAGGACAATTCTTCTCATACCAGCTTATCCAATACTACTGCAGGTGCTATAAGAAGAGAATAGCTCCTTCTGCTCAGAATGGCCCATGAATGATTTATCCTTAATACCTTGGCTGGATTTTGAAATTAAATATGAGTGCATTTATTGCCCTCGGCAAACTACAAGATATGCTATATGAATATTTTGAAGAGTTTAGCTGTGACAGAAATGTTTGCCCAAGGCAAAAACATGGTTGGAAAGAAGTGATTTTGTCTTTTCCATTTCAACTGCAGTAATGACTTTCTATTTATACTGAGCAGTTTGCTGTTCCTATATGCCAAATGAAGGACAATTAAAACTTGAAGGCCAACTCTCATGTGCTGTGAGAATGTTCAATTTGGATACCACTACTTCTCTATCTTGCTGAGATCCTTTGATTCACAGGTTCTGAACAACCTGTCAGAATAACGCCCATTACATCTAATTAAACTGTGTTCCCTTTCACACGTCCTGCATTGATTTGAGACTCATGATGCACCTATGTCTCCATAATGCTAAGATACATCCAGATATCTTTGGAAGTTGAGCTGATTAACTTTTAGCTCAATTGCTACTCTAGAGGTGATTCTGCAAAAAAACTATATTTGTTCTGCATATAATGTGGGTTATTTCATATTAACGGGCATTCTAGCCTTGTCCTAACTCCCAAGATTTCTTTCTTTTTCTGCAGCCAAGGCAGAATAATATTTCCCCTGCCATCATCCCAGGTCAAGTTATACTCAAAAGGAAACAAAGCCAAGAAAAAACAAGGGGTAGTGAGTAGCAGACAGTGGGTGAGATATTTTCATCATAACAGTGGACTTTTCATCACTCCAATGCTTGGGAGACCATTCAGCACTGATGTGGCAGTGCAGATCAACTAAAGAGATTCAGAAATGTGACTCCAGTGGCTATGTGGAAATTCTAGTCCTACCTTAGCTATGGAGCCTAGCTAGATGCCTTTAGGCTACTCATGGTCTCTCAGCCTATGATGATCAGGCTTGGGCAACAAGCCAGTCAGTCAATTCCTGTTGCATGCAACAAATGGGTCAATACTTGGTTGATCCAAATGAAAATGTGAAACTTGTACTTGCAGAAAAAAATGCTAGAAAGGAAAAAAAAGCATCACAGTGCCTCAGTACTCATTGGCAGTTATAGCTCCCCTGACAAATGGCCATCCATCCTCTATTTAAAAACATACAGTGAGGAAGAGTTCACAATATCCCGAGGAAATTGTTCTATGGTTGAAAACTTACCACTAAGACAGTTTTCCTGACAACCAATCAAAATCTACTCCATTGTCATTTAAGCCCGCTGTTTGTAAGCCTACTGCCTGTTCCTCATATTTTTCCTTCTGGGATTCTTAATATATCAGTTGGTCTCTGGACATGCTCCAGATTGTCAATGTTTTTTCCTAAAATACCAAAAACTGGGTATAACATTCAAAGAATGGATCTAACTCACAGAATAGGGAGGAGCTCGGGTTCTGGGGAAAAATGACAGAGTGAAGATGACTCCATGTAAAGCAGAGCAATGAATGTCTTGTGATGAAGAGCCAGTGAGTAGACCAGCTCTTTGATATTTCTTCTTGGGACAAGGACAGGACTTGAGATTGCCCAGAAGTGCTCCAGACAGTTGCTGGTCAGTCCCTTTGAAAAAACATTGGGTTCTCATACTTCAATTTCTTATCATTTTTGGAAATTGCTTATTAACTATCTTTCAGCTATTAGAAACCTTTGGGCTGATATGTTTTACAGCATAACATCTGGTGAGTTCCCGTCAATCCTTCCAAAAAACAAGTTTTAAACACAATCTTATAGAGTTATTTAAAAAAAACAGCAAAAGAACTTTGATTAGAACTTTGATTTTACAAAGTTACAAATGGACTGAGAGACCAGATAAATTTGAATTAAGATTTTGGAATTAATTAAAATGAATCCTTTCCATGGGAAAATACTTTTGTTGTAATTATTTTAAAAACATAATGAAACTTTAAAAAGTTGACACTAGAAGAAACTACAGATTACAATTTAAGGAGAAAATTCAGACTCAAGATACAAATACAAAATGAAGCAAAATATTTTAACATTGGACACACTAAAAAGATTTTTGAACAATGGACCCAGAATTTAATTTTAAGACTTTCTGCCTTATAGATAGACTCTGTTTAAAATATGACATAGAAGTTTTACGTGACAAGATTGAGACTGATTTGAAAATGGATTTAAAACTGAAAGGCAGAAGGAAAAATATGGAAAAATATTACACTGGGAATACAAAAGAAACTGACTGATGTCACAATAATTAAAAAAGATCTTCAAATAGCAAACTGATAGTGTGAACTGAATAGTTTCCTAATTGGATTTACAAAAATAGGTTTCTTAAAGCTTTGAAGAATTTTGTGAGAAGAGATGAAGAAAAAATGAAAATAAATTAATTTCTAGGAAATTACTTGAAGGGAATAAAAATCAAGAAACTTAAAGTAAAGGAAGGAATATAAAGTTGGTCTATCTGATCAAGGTTAAAATAAATATATTGTTTTATGTCATAACCCTTGAAGGACTTCTGCTGACATTAGGATTGAAAGGATGAGGCTTTTTGGATTTTATAGATAAGAGATAGAATATGCAAGAAGAGATCACTAGTTGCATTATAAGTTACTAAAGTTACTTAAATTTACTAAATTTACTAAAATTGAATATATTGTGATGAAGGGGAAATATATAAAGAAATATAAAAATATATATCTTTATATATTTATTTTCTTTATTACATTCTTTTCTCCTTTTTTTCTTTTTCATTTTCTGCATCTTCTATTGTTCTTTGTATTCATTTTTAGTTTGTATTAGTTTTTGTTGTAATTGTAATTTTTAGTAAAATTATGATTAAAAAGGTGTTTCAATAGCACATAATGTTCTATTCTGTTATATTAATCAGTCCCTTTATTTCTTTCCTTAATTTTATATTCCTTCATTTCGCATTAATTTTTTTAGCAAGTAGTCATCAAAGATTTTTTACTATGCATGATACTTTTCTGCAATCAAGCAAATTGGCTTTTAGTTAATAACTGAAATTTGTTCAACCCAGACTGCATGTGAACTTGCTGAAGTATTATAGTTAGATGTTATCATGCATACAGATTGCAAATTATCATGCCACTGCAAATGTTTGTGAACTGTCATATGATCCTTCTCTTGAAAAATGTCATTGGCACAATTAGTTTTTCCTTAAAGCTAGAATATTAATTTGATAGCTTTATTTTGGTACATACAAAGTAGTATTTTGTGTTGAGAACCTTGCTTTACAAGTCCAAAGATTATTCAAATTGAGAATCGGTTTGAAGAACTTTCAGATCTGATAACTCAAGACTAGACATTATGGAAAAGAAAATAGGAAAAATTAATTTAATTTCATTTTTTTTTTGAAAATTCTCCTACTGTGAATGTTTTGTTGAAATCTTTCTTCTTTGATGTATTTCCCTCCATTTTGATACATTCTTTATCTTTCTCAAAATAGAAACACACAAAAGGATTTTTGTATTCAAAACATTCTGATCTCAAAAGATTATGTTTTGCCCTATCTCTATTGAAAAATTGAATCCTGGCAATAGTAATAACATTGCTTTGATACAGAATGGGCACAGAGAATTTGAAATATTTGTGGTAGTGTTATTTTAATTACATCTAAAATAAATTTAAAATACTTTTGTCCTAACTTAAAGTGTGGCTCTAGCACTTTATCTAACTAACTACAGTGTTCTGTCCGAAAACAAGATCAACATTATCCTCTTCTGTGGCAGAGGCATCCCACCATCTTAGAATCCAAAACTGATATTCTTCTAGCTTCCAGCTACAATATTGGCATATTTGTTATTCTCTTAAAAATATCAATAAAATATTTTTCCAAAAACATGAAATGCTAAATTGTTATGTATATGAGTCTCAAATAAATGTATGTACAACCATTTTCTATAAATGATTTTTAAAACATTGTATTGATTTTTAAAACATTGTATGATTTTTAAAACGTTGTCTAGTTCAATACAAATCAATTTCCCAAATCGTACTTTGAGAAAGTATGATTGTTGTGTTGTAAACCTTCCAGTATGGATGGAGTAGCATCTAAAACTATAGCCTGCGTCTAATTCGCCCACATATTATCTTTTACCTAGTGGTGTATAATATACATTTTCTGAAATTCAAGTCAAATACACAAGCCATTTAAACTACATCAGTTTATTTTTTTCTGCCAGGATAACTATACTGATATCTCTACAAATGTACAGCCTGGTTTTCAATAAATCTCTTCCTCTTTCACAGAACCAACTGCCAGTCAGTTCCTGTTGCCTTTTTTTTTTTTTTTTAACA